>LPNX011048625.1:5960-89773 GCA_001517045.1 Pseudotsuga menziesii
GGAGCTACATGAGTCAAATATGGCAAGTTTGACCTCTATGGATAGGCAATTATCAACTTGCACATGGTGGGACTCATGGACTAGGCAAATAAGACAAAAATAAATGAATTAATGTCTAAGTGGGTAAATACTATGGGTTGATTATTCTAACACCACTGTTGTGGCTATGAGTTGGACTATCATTCTGACGATTAGTGTTGCGGTCGTCGACTCTTAGTGGTATCAGTTTTTGACCCTCGATGAGTTGTTTAGTCACGAAATCCACAGACGATTTACTGCCAGCTGTTGCAGATGTATAAACAGCTAGCCACCTAATGCTTAGAGTTTTTGACCATCGATGCACAGTCCTTGGCATCACCGATGAGCGTGGGGAAAATTAGAGTTTTGGTCACCGTAACGTCGAAAACTTAGTTGGAAAGAGACCCAATGGGAAGAAAGAAAAAAAGTGGGGTTTCAAGTGGATTTTTTTCAAGCAGTTTTCAACTATTTCCAGTGGGATTTTCAAGCAAATTCCAATTGTTTTTCAGTGGCTTACAGGGCTGGAAAGGAACAAAATTCTAGGAAATAAGGGAGAGTCACTAGAATATGAGTGTGGAGCAGAAAATGCTAGTGATTCCTTGAAGGAGAAATGTGCTGCTGTCAACATGGACAAATCCAGAAATTGCATGCCTAGAGGTAGAAAGACGATGAAGTCAAACCATCTGTTGTGTGGAAGAGGAGTTCCATGCAAGGATGTGGGACTTAAAAAGGGAAGTTTTCTTAAAACCTATCTTGCTGATTATAACTACATTTCATAATTTTTATATATGAAATGTATGAGAATATGCTTTGCATACATAGGATATTGAGGATTATACATTTATAATGAACCACTAATGATAGTTATTGCATTAGTGTTGGCATTAGTGCGAAAACCAATGACAACACAGACCTAGCTGAATATGTTGTTGATGCTAACAAATGTGACTATAAACCCTTTGGAGAAAGGGATAAGGAAACAAGTCCATAATCAAAAGTTGGTGAGCAAATTCTGCAATCTCCTGCAAAGGACCAACCAAATTGGTAATTCCAAGGGTGTAAGTAGGACCCATGATAGTAAGATTTTGACTATCACAAATTCCATGGAGTGGTAAGGGTAAGAGACCTCATACCATGTGGATATTTGAATGTTATACTACATTCATATAGAAATGTGTCATGCCTGTATATGTTGATTGAGCTTAGTAGCCCAAGGAATGTAAGTACTAATGATCTTGATTATAGCAATGCATCCTATATGAGGTAGTCATGGTTAGGCCAGGCATGGTATGTTGAATGCATAGTATTCCTAAATCGATGCAAGGTAGCATTGAATGGATATGCATTAAAATATTTTATGAATCTTGTAGCTATGCATTGAATGGATGCATATGAAGGGTGTGAGTGACTGATTGCATAAGTATAGGTGCAAATGTTGTGATGCATTGCATGAATGCATCGAGATAAGTGCATGTGATATTATGAATAACCAATGGCTGAAATGATGAATTGATGAAAATTCAGGAACCATTTCAAAGGCTGTTATGAATGCAGGACAGTAAGTGCATGAAGAGGGTAGTCATGATCAATTGGCTGCCGGAAATGCTCTATGAAAGAGCAAGGTGGTACGAATGATATGCTTGTGAAGTAAGGAGTATCTAAACATTTCATTTAAATTACATGAATGATGTGACTGTACCCTGTAATTTAAAGTATGATAATGATTGCATGAAGTAAATGAGTTTTGGTAATATTGATGTGATTAACAGCTGGAAATGTTTGAATTTTATAAATTCTGAAAATTCTTTAGTGATTGTTGTAGCAATGGAAAAAGTTATAGGCATCGAGACTTACCAAATGTTTGGCTGATTGAAGTTCAAGTTTCAGGTAGATTGTTTGGGATATGGAAAAATGGGTAAGACCATGAGAAAGGCCAAAGTCTATCATGTGAAAGAGCCAAAACTCATGAGAAGAGTCTCATGGCTATGATATTAGTTTGTATGCATAATGAGTTGTAAATTTGAATTTGTAAATTTCAGATTTGAGAAATTGCTGACAACTACTAATCACTATTGGCTTGCATAGAATTGTGTTAGGAGGACGCATTATAAGTGGGTTTCCATGTTATGATAATAAGCATAAAATCATAATGGATATGATGGTGCTGCTCACAAGAGACCCACAATTCAGGATCACCTCATTGCCAAGCAAATCAATTTCTGTAGTAATCAAAGTTTCAATTCCTATTGAATTTAATTACTAATCTCATTTGCTTGGTTATGGACAATCAATTTGGTTTGTATTATTAGATAATGATTGACTGTTTGGCTATTTTATGAATGTTCCAGGGGTACACACTATAGGAAGATCATGTGTGATGGCCTGTAGGAGCCAAACTTCATGGGAAGGTTTTCCCTTATCTTGAAATGGGTTTCGAGGGAAACTCCATTGGACATTTTGGAAATGTCTCATCTGCATTACATGTTTGGTAAGCAACATGAGTGAGATGGTATAGATTATGATGGTAAGACATGTGTGGATATGAAATGTAAGAAGGAATTGGGACAACAAACCGAGGTACTTTCAACTCAGAGAAGGGAGCCCCTATTCCTCCTTAACAAAGAAATACTGCCACAACAAATGGATAAGTTTTCTATGACCCTAGCTAAGAATATGCATGTTAGATTGTTAAAATTCCATATGTAGAACATATTTTGATTTTATTTCTATTAGGACCGATTGATTGAGTATGAATAGGGCCTACATGATACACACCGGACAAGGGTGCACACTTTTTCGATGTCATATCATGGAAGGATTTTTCAATATTGATTACACTGTAGGGAGAGGACGCACTCCTAGTGTCTCAATACTTGATAGTGAATGGTGTGAAATATGGTTACAATTTTAGAGCAATAACGCTAACAAATATGTTTATATTGCTTGTTTTTCCAGGATAAGAAAATGTAGTTTACAGTGTGGTTTGTTGGGTGATATGGAAAATGGTCGTTATGGTTGATATAAGGGCATGCGTTGTTATTGATGGCCTAATAAACCCAACCAGGGTTGGCTTGGCTGATGATTGGTTGTTGATATGAGTAAGTATAGGTGATTTGTTGAAGGTCTGATAAACCCAACGAGGGTTGGCTTGACTATGCCTAATCTCTCTCTCTCTCTCTCTCTCTCTCTCTCTCTATATATATATATATATATATATTTATATTTATTGTCGATATAAGTATAGGTGATTTGTTGACAGTGTGATAAACCCAACAAGGGTTGGCTTGACTGTTCCTGATATATATATATATAAGGATGTTCTGAAACAGCCTACGTGCTGACCTAACATCCAAGTCCATAGGTGATCCCAAGGCTTGCAAAGCGAAGCAGGATCCTGTGCACCAATGAGGAAACACGTAATACAGATAAGTATTAGATTATTTTGCAATATTTTGCTTATGAATATACATGTGTATATGATTTGGTTATGATGTTTTATGCTCTTATTCTAGAGATAAAACCGATGAGAATAAAATAAACATGTGAATCTATTCAATGTTTGAATATAGGTATCGCTGGGAGCGAGGACTATGAGAGCATCCTAGGGGTGCATGTGGATATGTGACTGTCCTGAAGAGCTCAAAATGAGTGGTGATGAAAATAGATGCTAGTGAGACTATGAAGGTCCTAGCAGCCGAGACAAACCATGCGGGGAGGCCCCATAGTTGAGAGTTCTGAAATAGACCGGAGACACTAAGTGTCATGACCAAGAGGGATTGGTCCAACATTCACGGTGAAGTGAAAGAGGCTGAGAGCATGAAAAGCCATATTGGTGGTGTGGGTTCCAGGATGGAACAAGACAAAGAGTAAAAAAAACTCTTACTACTCTCTCTTTCCTTTTAATTTTATATATACTTATGCATTGTGAAAATAAAGGATTGTTGAATGCATGTATGATTGGAAATAGAATGTGTCTATTTGCTTAAAGTAAATTATGAATGCTAGAAGGGTTAATTCCCTACCCAATAATGGACATGAATGAACTCATGTGCCTGTTGGGAAGTCATGAAAAATATGAAAGTATCCTTGATGAGGCTTGGAATGTCATGCTAATTAGGAAATTAAATGACTGATATTAATGCCTATATTATGCTTGGTCTAACAGAATTCAATGATGCATTTCACAGGTGAGAAAGGTGAAATCTACTGGTGCACATTGATCATGGCAGCAGACCAAAAGTTGCTGGACTTGGCTGGAAGTCTCCTTCAAATGATTTCCAGGACCTAAGAGAATCCTGGAGAGATGCTCAAGATATAGAAAAGGAAGAATGAAATGAACCACCAGATTTTGCAAGACTCTATTGGTTTGCAAAGGGAGGTGAAAATCCTTCTAGGAGAAATTGGCAAAGGAAAGGAAGGTGGATCAATGAGGGGACATTCATCTAAGCGATCTGTTAAGAAACGGTCTAGGAACGAAGACTCAAAGGAAATTGAGCAGGTAAATATGAAGCAGCCAGTGAAATGTTGGGAATGTGAAGGACATCATTTATGCTGGTACTGTCTAGTGAGGGAACATAAAGAGGGCAGTAGCCACAAAGTTCCTAGGCTTCGGGATAAGCCAAGAGCTGAGAACCTGCAAGAGAAGTTATAGGAAGCTGAGGGGCTTGGTCTTGAACATTCAAAGTAGATAATTGAACATGGGATAGGTCTGCAAAATTTTGAAATTTTGATGTGCAAATTGTATATGTATTGGAACACCGAGGATGGTGTTATTCCAAGGGGGAGGGGATTGTAATACCCCAGTTTTGACACCATTTAAATTAAAGGGTACATGATGCATATTTTGTAACTAATCATGGTGAGGAGCTAAAGGTAAAAGCCCCACCATAGATTTCGTTTTGTTATTTTTTGGCAATAGGGATTGTTGCTGATGGTATATTGTGCTATCCAACACATTATAGCTTTGGCATCATGTAAATATGCACATCAATTTAATTAAACCTACATCCAGCTATGACAGTGCAACGTTAAATGAAAAGGGCATGATTCCCAAGGGTAAGCGGGGGATTGTCTAATTCGTGGGGGACATTGGGAGTTAGTCATGTGTCACCACCCTGTTGTTCTATTGTTAGTTGGGGGCATCTACTTGCTGGTAGGGAAAACCACCACCATGATCATGCCTGCACCCACCCTCCACGACATGCCTTCTGGGTAGAGGATGGTCTTCCCACTAGGTTGATCATGAATCTATTCATCTCCTCTCATGCAAGCTGAGATAAAAGGTTCCATGTCCCTTTGTTTGGGTTCTGCTTCCCTTTTTCTGCATAGATTGTTGGCCTGTGGGGATGTTAGTTCTCCTCTTCCTCATGAATTCGAGGGCTGGTGGATTGTTTTCTCTCCTCCGATCATGAAGAGAGGGTGTATTTTTCCACCATTGGCATATTTCTTAATGTTCTGTTCTTCCCATCATGGAAATTGTGTCTGTAATTGCATCCATAGTTCTGTGGGTTGCATTTTGTCTCTCACATAGAGTTTGGAAGTCTGGTATTTTCCATTCCCAGTCTGTGTAAGTTTTCCAAGTGACTATAGTGAGATTTGTGTGTTGTGGGTTCCTTCTATGTTTTTCATTCACATTTTTACTTTGGTTGTGTCTTTTTCCCTCACACACAGATAGAGAATTGGTTCCTTCCCCATCTGCAGACTACGTTTTTTTCCCATTGTTTCTTTATTTGATTGAGTTGTTAATCTATCCCTAGTTGGGTTGCTATGTGTGCAAACATCCTTTTGGGGCTTTGTTGTGTGTCTATGTTCCCCCTATCCATGCTGGGAGTTTGGTTTCTTGTCCATTGCAAACTGTAGATTGTTGTCATTGTTTCATTGTGAAGTTGGGATTGTTGATTTACCCTGGGTTGGGTTGTTGTGTATACACGAACCTTTTTGGGATTGTTGCTGAGTTTTTTTGGCCACACTAGGGCCAAGAGCAACTCTGAGTTGTCTTGTGGACTAGATTCATGTTCACCCTTTTGTTTGTGGTTGTCACCCTGTGGTCTTCATCTTCTTCACAGAGCTGTGAGCTATTTGTTTTACTGCGGTATGCAGTGGTTGGAATTTGGACTAGTGAGAGTAGGATTAGAGACTGGGATTGCTTGATAAAACTAGTGTTTGAGGCAACTAGCTTAGCATTTAGCCTTTCCTAGCTCCTTGACGGCCTGATAAACCCTACTGTGTGGGATTGGATGATTGGTGTACCTTGGCTATGTGTAAGACTGCTTCACCCTTATTCCTTAAGGAATCATGCCCAGCTCGAGGGTGGCAGTGTTGCTGAGAGATTGATGAGCATGCTGGCCTATGGTTGGGTGGAATGTTGTAGCAATGTAGCTAGTTGCAGGATGAGTTCTTATCAGATGAGTATTCATGTCTATTTTACCTCTACAATTATATCTACTGATTAATGAATATGATGAACATGTGGCATGCTTGAATGAATGTTTGTTACTTCCGCTATGTATATGAAGGGTTATGCATCTTAGTATGTATTATTTTTAATATTTTTATTTCAGCATTATATGCATGTTCATGTTCATGGGGCTGTTTTCCCATATGTTTGGCGTTACTAGAATCCTCTTTGCAGGTCAGAGGGTTGGGGACATTACAAACATGCTGAAAATCAAATTGTAAAACTAGAATATGTATCGACAATAGAACAATTTACATATATATAAATCAATTCTTGGCGAGGTATTCGAATGTCTTAGACAAAATATATGGTAATACCTTTCTCGAACCAATATTAAACAACAAGGGAGAAGGTTTTGGTTCAATGGGAGTAGCATGATTAGAATGGGAAGATACATGCCATTAATGCCAAATTGGGATATTAATAGTAAAACAAGGTCTACACATAATGGAGATAAGAACATGAAATATAATAAGTTCTTACAATCAGGGGGAGCTCCTACACTCATGAGATATTGGTTTTACTTTTTGTTGACATAAATGCCAAAGGGGGAGATTGTTGGGCCTAGTGTTTACATTGATGTCAAATAATATTGGAATGTATACATGCATGCATATGTGAATTCAATATGAAGAAGTATATAGAACAAGGTTGCAAAAAATAACACATGCAAGTCGCACCAATTCATGGGAAATTGTTCGCACAAAGTAAGGAAATAAATCATGAATTGTGGCTCTTTGAATGGTCTATTTAACCCATATAATAATTTAACGAAGTCAACCTAAAGGACTGTTGATTGGAAATATTTATGTTTCCTCTCCTGTAATCAACCAACACTTGTCGAAATAAGTGAAGCATTGTCCTTTTTTTTTTGTGTGAGTGAGTGGTGTAGCTATGACATTGAATAAATGGGGTTTCTAAGATATCAATAACTATTTGATATGGTGTAGACCATTTGCAAAGTCACGTTTGTAATAAGTCACATATTTGAAGGCAAAGGGGTGCATGGTTGTAGCACATTGAATGAAGGAAGTTTACACTCACAGTTATGAAGACAAAGGGGTGTAGGGTTTCAGCACAATGAAATAAGGAAGTGTACAATCATAGTTCTGAAGACAAAGGGGTGGATTTTAACAATATCGTGAGTGAAGGAAGTGCATAGTCACTGAAGACAAAGGGGTGCATGGTCGTAGCACAATTAATGAAGGAATGGTATAGTCATAGTTTTAAATAAAAATGGGTGCATGGTCATAGTACATTGAACAAAGGAAATGTGGATTTGTAGTTAGAATAATTCACAGTTTTATATGAAGGTTGGAGTAGACTAATGTGTGAAGTCACAGTTATTTTAATGAAACATAGTAACTAAAAACAAACCAACATTAGTGCAACAAAACCAATAGGATTTATCAAGGTGGCAGGATGAGGAAAGGAGTGTGATTTGATTCTCACAAAAGGTTGGTTCCTCCTTCTAGATTATGCTCGAATACACAATGAAATAGTACTTCCTTTAGATATGTTTCTGAGAAAAATGTGAATTAGTGCTCACGGGAGTTTGGTGCCTCCATCTAGTACGTGTTGGAAAAGACAAGGATTCGATACTTCCTTCATATTGGTTTCTAATAAATATGTGATTTGGTGCTCATAGGAGGTTGGCACCTCCATCCAGTTAGTACTAGAAATTACAAGGAGTCGATGCTTCCCATGAATGTAATTTTTCATAACTTAACAAAGTTTGTGATTTTCTCCCAATTAGGTTTCCACATAAAATATTTGGTGCACGGTGTATGTTTTTAATGGTATCGTCAATGGTTAAGTTTATATGGTACAATTAATGTTTTAATTGGTGAAATACTTATTCACCCCCCTCTCAGTGTTTTCAACATTTTCCTTGTAGTGAGATGAATTAACCTATCTTTGTCCTCAATTATTTTGTTTAGACTCATTGCTTCCATGAGACAAGTTGTTTCAATTCGTAATTTTTTTGTAGTTATTTTTCTAAACATGTCCTCTTTTATTATGGTCATGGTATAACTCTACAAGCTTATCTATTTTCTCTTTGATCCATTTGATATCCAATTTACCTGTAAAACTATTTAAGTATAAATTTTTATTTAACTTACCTTCTATCTCCTTAATATGTATGTATATATGTATGTAAAGTAAATGAAACTAAAAATTGTTCACATAAAGAAATATTTTGGTTAAAACATTTATGTCGCCTCCTATGAAGGATATGTGTAATTTTTTACATTCTCAAGATGGCGTTGTTGCATGGAATTTAAAAGAATATCAATAAGAGAAACAATCAATGTCTTCCATAAATATCCATTATGAACTTTATATAAAATTACAATATATCAATAAGAATACAATATTACATTATTTGTATATTGAATTGAACTATACATTGAAAAATAATTTGATTCAATTAAATTTAATGATATAGTGCATTGATTATAGAATATAGAGTATGGCTAGGGTGAGGATAAATTATATTACATATTGAGATAAAACAACATGGAATAAGATGCAAATATATATACAACATAATCTTATAAACGTGAGAAAATGTTTACAATTTTTGAATGAATGTGAATATAATGAATGTCAATAGATTGAATCTTCATTACTATAGGAAAATATATGACAAACACAAATATTAAGGAAATTATATAATGAGAGATATTATTAAAGTCACCTCTAATTTTCTAATTAGTTGCAAAGGATTGTTATTAATATTGTATTCACATTTTTACATACTTACAAAGTTGAGTTGTAGGTATCCAAAAAATTTGATGAAATATGCCTTGGATAGAGATATTATAAAGCTTCTAGTCTCTAGAGATTACTCCCTTTTTATTAATTGGGTAAATGGATGTATAAATGTTCAAAATTCTAAGGATATGCTTAAGGAGGTTATGGCTACACTATAACAAAAACTGGAATTTGCACTGAATTCGGCACCATATTTTACTGTAAATTTTGTCCCAATTGTGATGAACAATCTGGCACTAAACCAGCCGCTATTGCACATTTTCATAAAACGTCGTCTATTGCATATTTTTTTTGTCCTTTCTTACTCCCATATTTTCTTCCATTATTGCACCCATTTTTTTGTGTCTTTTTTAACACCTTTATTTGTGCCCAATTTTGCATCTTGGTTATGTCCTTGTTTTCACCCTATTTGGTTCCCAGTTTTACATCCAATTTTGCAGATGATGTTTCTCCTAATTTGACGTCGATTTTGGCACCCAATTTTTCATCTAATGTTACGTCTAGGTTTGCATCCATTTTTTTCCCAATATTGCATCTAGTTTTACATATATTTTTACTTCTAATTTTGCATCCCATTTTACATTTTTTTTTCGCCAATGTGTGTGCCCAAACTATTATCATATTTCATGTCTTCTTTTGTGTCTAAAATTGCACCTATTATTCCATGATCCTAGTTGATGTATTTTTTTGCATTTAGGTTTGCACCTAGTGTTGCACCTATGTTTGTTTCTAATGTTGTCTCATGTTTTACATCCAATATTGCATCTAGTATTACATCTAATGTTTCATCCCATTTCACATCCAATATTGTATCTCATTTTAAGTCTTTCTTTACGCAAAGCATTGCTTATGGTTTTGTGCCCAGTGTTGTGCATGTTTGTGCCCAGTGTTGTGAATGTTTTACATTGAATGATGAACCCAATTATTTGCCAACTTTAGCATCCAATTTTGTGTCCAACCAAGAATTGTTCAAATACTATTGCATATAGTTTGGACCTAGTGTTGAACCTAGTTTTGGGTCATTAACCATGTCTATTTTTTCCATCCAATTGTATGTTTAGTGTTACGAACATTTTTGTGTCCACATTTGTCTTATGTGACGTACACTTTTACATCAAATTTTTCATTTGGTGTGACATCAACTTTTACGTCATGTTTTCCATCCAGTTTTGCAATTTGTTTTGCATCTAATATTGCACCCATTTTGCATTTTGTTTTGCATCTACTGTTAATTAAGAATTTAAAATTCAATTATTAATAGTGCAATGTAACAATTTTTATTGTTTTTGCATCCATTTTAGTAATTTCAATTAAATATTGATATATATCAAAATTATCAAATATCATTAAAAATTCAAATTTAAAACATAACCTTTCTAAAGAAGTGTACTAAAAATTCTCAACATTCATCCAAAAATAGTAATATCATCATATATACAAACTAATTATGCATCAAAGGAACATTGTCAATTTCCAATATAAATAAAAAAACAAGACATTAGTAATAATATCATTGTCTTGTTTAATCAAATCAACTAAAATTCAAATGTTTGATCGACATATCAAAACCTTTCATGGATATCACTAGAGTAAAGTAAAAAGAAGTCAACCATATTTATGATTGAAATACCAATCTAACAAAAAAAAATTGTATGACCTACATAAGTCAAAAATATAAATGTATCATATTTGTATATCATCAATAATATATGTAAATATAATCCAAAATATATCATGCCTTTTAATCAAATCAAATCAAATTCAACTATTTGACCAACGTACCAAAACCTGTTTATGGATATCATTATAGTAAAGTAAAATGAAGACAAATATATATGTGATTTAAATACCAATCTAACAAAAAAATGGCGTATGATCTCTATACATAATATAAAAGTCAAAATTATAAATGTAACATAGTTATATATGTAAATATAATGCAAAATGTATCATGTTCTTGCATAGCATTGGTCTCTAACTAGCACCAACAACATCATCATCAAGATCATGTTCATTATCATCGAAATCATCATCTTGATTAACCTTGCAGTCATTGTAGGCATCATCATCACCATCATCATCATCTTCTTCTTCTATATCCAATGTAGGCTCAACATAATTTGGGACATTATTTATAGAGTCATCAATTATTATGATCTGACGAAAAATTCAATATCATATGTTAGTGGTAATTTCATACCACAATGCATATTTCTTATATATTTTTAATATTACCTAATACCAAATTAAAAATAAGTATAATACAATTGAAATTAATGTGTGTGTGTGTACTAATATAACTACAAAAAAAAAAAAAAAAATAGAACTAAATGAGAACTTTATTAAGAGGTTTGAAGCTTTATCCAAGATATTGGTGTTTCTTTGGTTTTCTAGTGTATTGCCTCTGTACTACAATAAAGAATTTGAAAATTTATCCAAGATATTGTAATCCCCTTAAGGTTTTATTGAATCATAAGTGAAATGGCTGCACCGATGTATTTTCAAGTCTTCTAAAAATACATCCTATGTTAGATGTCAATGTGTTTATGACATCTAACGTCATTTGAATAGCCCAATTGTGATTTACACGCAAATATTATAAAAATACAAACACTAAATGCAAAACAAAATGAAACATACAGGAACTCAGATAAGATCTCTCTCCAAACATATTGAAATGGACCCAACTTATGAAATTCAAATTTCTCAAAATTCATTCAAAAGTTTAACTCATTTCAGTAATAATCCATGAGACTAACTAAATGTATAACATTAAGATGTCTTGCTACATAAACACTAGACATTGTAGTATCTAAGAATGCTTGAATTACAATAGAATATGATTCAAATTATATGATTTTATCTCTTTTATAATACTGAACAAAGGTTGGCAGCTAGTGTCTCTAACCCTTTTACAAGATCTAACATGGTACAGCAAGCATCAAGGATGCAACTTCTATGGTTTGAAATAGTTGTCATAGATATTGGCAGCACACCAAAAAAAAAATATGATCAAAGCGTTTGAATCAAAATAATACACCTTAGCAAAAGTAAACCCTAGAGTCCAAGTCAATGTAATTGAAGTTTCTATATGTTCAAGTTCAATTTGAGAGTTTAATTGTGTGATCATAGGTGACTGGAGATTTTTGGGGAATTGGATAAGTAGTCCAATCATTGTTTTGTAGGTACTGGAGGTTACTGGACATTATTTTATGCTAGAATTGGAAAGGTTAGGGATCCATCCAGATGCCCAGGTCTATGCCACTAACATCATGGAGAATGAGCAACAGAGTAATTAATTATAGTATATTGAAAATGTTGGAAAAAGGGTAGGAGCATACTGTTTTTCCAACATTTTTTTCTCCAATAACTAAAACTGGGACAGCTCATTAACATGACAAACTGATACATGCACCCATCTACATGGTTTCATGTGGAACAATTCTTGATTTTTATTTTGAAATTTATGAAGGGAATATAAGTGGAACTCTCATACATTCAAAGCATTATAACTTGCGCATGGATTAACTAAAAGATGTTGGTATTTTATTGCGCAATGATAATAGGCCCTAAGTATCCCACGCCAAGAAGAAATAAGAATTTAAGGGAAGCTTAAATGTTGTATAAATGAAATTGAAATGCGTTGAAGGTGGGTATTAATTGAACACATTTATGAAGGGGTGTAAATGTAGGCTCCTAGTGTTGGGGTGGATGCCACTTCCACATGGAAAATGAAACCAAGAGACAACCAAAATAATATAATTTTAAAAATTATTGGACTTTGCGCACCTCTACAACAACTTTTCCATAGAAAACTTACACTAATTCAATTTGATATTGCCTTGGTCACAAATATTATGTAACTTATATGGTTTCAAACATATATTCTCCCTTGATATACTTATTCTTTATGATATCTATCTTTATTTCAATTACTCACCTAACTTTGGTGAAAACATATATAAAAGTACTGGTGATAGCAAGCATCCTAGATAGTAGATATCCATTATAAACATAGAGTTTAAACTACCCAACACAAAACCATCCCTAAAAATTTGGGCAGCCTTGGAGTCATGAATAGAATACTAAGGGTAAAAAAATTATAAATGTTTTAGGGAAGAACAAACATCATAGATAGGATCTATCCAATGTTAAAATGCCTTCCTGGCACAAATACCCATTCCTTAAACTTGTTGCAGCCTTGGACCCATTCCTAAACCTTTCATTAGTCTTGTAACCATGTTCAGATGTGGATGACGGAGATTGTACGTTTCAGCTAGTGAAACAAACCAACACCTTGGAATAGAATCTAAACACTAAATGATGACATATAGGGTACAACATAGACAAACAACAACAAAAAATGGAAGGCAATTCTCTTGGCTTCCAATATCTTTCTAACATTTTCTATAATGTTTAAGGCCTAGGTAAGTCAATTAGAAATGACAAATAGATTAATCGAGTCCCAGTGGTTCTCTACACTAAATACGAGAGACTTAATAGTATGTTGTAATTGGAAACCTCATGGGACATGTGATAGGATCATTCACATACAGTTCTAATACTAATATCCATCCCAAATCCATCTTGATTGCACGCAAGAATCAATGCTACAGGTATTGTTGAAGCATGCTACTGAAAGGAGAATAGTTTCAAGAAACTGGGTAAATTCTTAACACTCCCTTGAGAATATTATCACTAATGAAGCCCAATCATTCACTTGTATCTCAAACTTCCCATTAGCTAAGAGCTTCATCAAAATATTTTCCACATACAAATATGAAGGAACATTTTCAAGTAGTATTTCTCCGCTTTGAACATTGTCTAGGCGGAAATGGTAAGAAATATTGATTTGCTTAGAATGATCAAAGTAAACTATAGTGGGATCAAACATCTCATCAGTCAACTCCTCTAACAGTTTGCAAATTCAAATAGACTCACATCTAGAATCACTAGCTTCCAAGATCTCTGCTTCCACTAAACTAAATGCCGTTGTTGCAAGCTTCCTATTGAACCAGGATATCATACATGAAACCAAACAAGGATGATTTTAAGGAAACATACTTATTTAAAAGTGTATAAATGTTGGTGAATATTACCAATTCTTAAAACGACAACTATAAAATGATTGACGATATTTTTCAAAAAAATATTTTAATTTCCAAGGTTTTTATATCATTTATATAATAATTTGGTGATTTTAAGTGTGAAAAAATTCTACCCCATCAAAATTGGGTGAAACAAGGCTTCAAAAATTGCAAAATGGTGAATCTTTTTGGGGAGAAAAACATGGAAAAATAGCCCACTGGGCTAAAATTCGCCCCTGAAATTATCCCTGAAACCAAATTTAACAAGAAACCCACATCACTCTTCCTACACTCTTCCTCTCATTCCATCTCCCATCCATTCAAAATAAACAAAATCATACAAACTCATCACCTACTACATACCTCAAACCATAATGCACTCTGCACTTCAAGTAATAGAGAACATGCTTTAAAACAACCCAATAAATTTGCCTCAACTCAAACATATATTGGCTCATGTGTTCAATGAAAAACAAATATCATGTCCAGTATTTACCAAATACTTGAGGTAACCTAACAACTATATGTCCACTAATTGATCAACTAAATTGGAATTCGAGTATGCTAAAAACTTAAAATCAAGAATTACAGTCCATCATCTAAAGCCTCTTCATAATATCAAGTTCTCAATTGAATAACTGGATTCTATCAAACATCTAGACCCAAGAGATTTTGCATAAAGAAACTATCCTTCATTTCAAATCCACTTGTTGATTTAATCTTGCACCTTGCTGAGATTTTCTAACTACTTGTCACGACCAGGTCATCTACATACAACACTACAATAAGCATATTTGATTTATCAAACATATAATACAAGTTAGGTGATGGAAGGTTATTGGGAACTCTGCTAATTATTCCAATCATTGTTTTGTAGGTACTAGAGGTTACTAGAGGTTATTTTACCCTAGAATTGGAAAGGTTAGTGATCTATACAGACTCTCAGGTCTATGCTGCTAACATGGAGGAGAATGAGAAAGAGAATAATTAATGGTAGTGGATTGAAAATTTTGGCAAAGGGTATGTAACATATTATCTTTCCAACAATGTTTTATCCAATAACTAAAACTAGGACAGCTCATTAACATGGAAAATGGATACACACACCCATCTGCATGGTTTCATGTGGAACAATTCTTGATTTTTATTTTGCAATTTATGGAGGGTAGATAAGAGAAACTCTCATACACACAAAGCATTATAAATTACGAATGGATTTTCTAAAATTTGTTGCAAGTTTATTGGGAACTTATAACAGACCTTGGGTAGCCCATGCTAAGAACAAATAAGCATTTAAGGAAAATTTAAATGTTGTATAAATGAAATTGAAAAGCATTGAAGTTGGGTATTGATTGAACGCATTTATGAAGGTGTGTAAATGTAGGATCCTAGTGTTGGGGTGATTTCCACTTCCACATGGAAAAATAATCTAAGAGACAACCTATTACCATAGGTAATTTTCTTAACTATAAAATATTACATTGTAGAGAATATCCCACTTTATTCATTAGAATGATAATGAAGTGATTCCAATGTTCAAATCTTGGAATATATATGTACCTATTTTTCAATAATTGTAGCTGCAGTAGAGGTGTATCCAGTAAGCATGGTTAGTTGGATTCCTAATTTCTAATAGAAGGTATTCATTAAAATGGATGTAACAAACTGAATTTTCATTTGGTAAAACTGAGAACAAGATACATATAGAAAATAAGAATAACCAATATAGAAAATGAGCCTAATCAAAACAAATTGATCCTTCATTTTGTAAAACTAATTACATTATTATATGGAAAGTAAACATAACTAAAACAAGTGTATCCTTCATACTTAAAGTTATAAATTCAATTGTGAAATTCAGTTGTGCATTGGAAAGCGAGGAAATTATTCTTCATAACATTATGAAAAATAATATATTTATATGGTTATTCAGTTTGGAACATAACATTTTTCACAGAGAATTCGAAGAATTTAGAAACATGTTTTACATGAAGTTAGGAGTTAACTATGCAAACACATTGCAATATAAATGTAAATTTTCTAGCTTCATGTTGAACCAAGATATCATACCTTAACCAAAATTTAAAAAGAACCCCATGGCATTCTTCCTCCTATTGCATCTCTCAACCAGTCAAAATCAACAAAAGAATACAGCATTAACTTATCACCTACTACATACCTCAAACAATAATTCACTGTGCACTTCAAGTAAAAGAGCACATGCTTTACAACAACCCAATAAATTTTCCTCAACTAAAACATCTATTGGCTGATGTGTTCTATGCAAAACAAATATCATGTATGGTATTTACCAAATACTTGAGGTAAACTAAAAATTGTCTTTCCACTAATGGATCAACCAAATCGGAATTCGAGTATGCTCATAACTTCAAATCAAGAATTATAGTCCATATAAAACATCTTCGTAATCTTAGGTTCTCAACTGAATAACTAGATTCTTATGAACATCCAAACCCAATTTTTTTTTGTATAAGCCACTATCCTTCATGTCAAATTCACTTGTTGGTTTCATCTTGCACCATGCTAAGATTTTCTAACTACCTATCATGTCCATGTCATCTAGATACAAAACTACAATAAGCAGATTTGATTTATCAAACATATAATACAAGTTAGGTGATTGGAGGTTATTGGGGACTCATCTAAGTAGTCCAATAATTGTTTTGTGGGTAATAGAGGTTATTGGAGGTTATTTTACCCTAGAATTGGAAACGATAGGGATTCATACAGATGCCCAGGTCTATGCCACTAACATGGTGAAGAATGAGCAAGAGAATAATTAGTGCTAGTAGTCTGAAAATGTTGGAAATGGGTATGGAACATAATGTGTTTCCAACAGATTTTTATCTAATAACTAAAACTGAGACAACTCGTTAACATGGAAAATTGATACACGAACCTATCTGCATGGTTTCATGTGGAACAATTCTCAATTTTTATTTTTCAATGTATGGAGGGAAGATAAGAGCAACTCTCATACATGCAAAGCATTATAAATTACACATGTATTAACTAAAACATGTTGGTACTTTATTCGACAATGATAACAAGCCCTGGGTATCCCATGCCAAGAATAAATAAGCATTTAAGGGAAATTTAAATGATGCATAAATGAAAGTGAAAAGCATTGAAGGTGGGTATTGATTGAACGCATTTATGAAGGTGTGTAAATGTAGGATCCTAGTGTTGGGGTAGTTGCCACTTCCACATGGAAAATGCAACCAAGAGATAACCAATTACCATATGTAAGTTTATTAACTCCAAAAGATTACATTGTAGAGAATAGTCTACCCTATTCTTTAGAATGATAATGAATTTATTCCAATGCTCAAATCTTGGAATATATTCGTACCTCTTTTTTAATAATTGCAGCTGCAATAGAGCTGTCTCTATTAAGCATGGTCAATTGTATTCCTAATTAATAATAGAAGGTCTTCATTAGAATGGATGTGACAGTCTGATTTTTCTTTTGGTAAAACTGAGAACAAGCTACATATAGAAAATAAGCATAACCATTATATAAAATGAGCCTAATCAAAACAAATGGATCCTTCATTTTGTAAAACTTACTAAATTATTATATGAAAAATAAGCAATAAATGAAACAAGTGGACCCTCCATACATAGATTTATAAATTCAGTTGTGAAATTCAGTTGTGGATTCGAAAATGAGGAAATTATTCTTCACAACATTGTGACAAATTATATATTTATATGGTTATTCAGTTTGGAACGAGACATTTTCCAGGGAAATTGAGAGAAGTTAGAAACAAGTTTTACATTGAGTTAGGAGTTAACTATGAAAAGGAATCACTCTATAAATATAAATCTACAGGTACTTGAGGTTACTAGAGTTTATTTTACCCTAGAATTGGAAAGGTTAGGGATCCATACAGACACACAGGTCTATGCCACTAACATGGTGGAGAATGAACAAGAGAATAATTAATGGTACTAGATTGAAAATATTGGAAAAGGGTATGGAACATACTGTGTTTCCAACATCATTTTCTCCAATAACTAAAACTAGGACAACTCATTAGCATAGAAAACTGATACATGCACCTATCTTCATGGTTTCATGTGGAACAATTGTCAATTTTTATTTTGAAATTTATGGAGGGAAGATAAGAGCTACTCTCATACGCACAAAGAATTATAACATACACATGGATTAACTAAAATATGTTGTTAGTTTATTAGACACTGATAACCAACCCTCGATATCCCACGCCAAGAATAAATAAGCATTTAATGGAAGCTTAAATGATGTATAAATGAAATTGAAAAGTGGAAGGTGGGTATTAATTGAATGCATTTATGAAGGTGTGTAAATGTAGGCTAGTACTGTTGGTGTGGTTTCCACTTCCACATGCAAAATGCAACCAAGAGATATCCAAAAAGAATATAACTTTAAAAATTATGGGAGTTTTTGCACCTTTACAACAACTTATACATAAAAAATTTACATGAATTCAATTTGATGCCTTGGAAACAAAAATTACGTAATGTATATGGTGTACAACATAGCTTCTACCTTGGTGTACTTATACATGATCCAACCATTAATAAAATGGAAATAAAATTTGACCTGGTCAATGTTTATAAGGGTGATGACAGAACCCCATCCTCCTCTCTTGGTACCATACTGGTCATATAGGATGGGTTCAATTTTGGACTTGTTGGACTTGCTGGTACCCTAAAAGTAATATGATAGATCCTATCTATCCATCAATAGGCCGGTCAAGGCATGGATATCCTGCACATGAATTAGATAATACATGTGTAGCCACAAGGTGTTCCCATGCACTCAACTAATAAGGAATGTGGTGCATCTATGTAATATCCCTGATCTGATGTACATATTAGAATATTAACTTGATGCAAATTTTAAATTAAAAATTCTGAAATTAAATTAATTCACAGGAAACCTTCTCGGACTGGGCGAATTGGGGAATTCTTCTGGGAAATTTTGCAAGAAAAAGGAGTGAATAGTGGGAAGAATCCAAATATATTCAGACATGGAATTCCCTCTCCCCTATCACATTTATATCTGGTGTCATTTAGGGTTCAGAATCCGCTCTGTAGAAACCTACTACCACGCTTCTGGGCAGCCAAACCATGAAACTAAGGAGGGTATCTAGGTTTGTTTCAACTAGGGGCTTATGGAAAATTGCAGAGGGTTGTTCCAACATTAATATAACATAATTAAAGGTTTTTGATAGTTTTTTGGATTTTTGAGAATATAACATACCCTTTGCATCATATTTTTCTCCTTCAAAATTCCTAGTTTACATCCAGCTGGCGGGGGCTTTCCTTCCACTTCATTAGGAAATTCAAATGATGAATTCAGATCTAATATTTCTTGTTCCTTTGTATATGATCCAAAATATTCCTTCACAATATTATCATCATTGACATTATCACCCTTCTTTTCTTTCATTGTGTGATCACAAACAGGGAAAATAGGACTGAATTTATCTCCCTCACAATTGGATTTCCTTTTGCAGTGCTCAGATGCAAGTGAACAATTTTAATATTTACATGGATAAGATGGCTGGAGGTGTACATGGCTTCTGCAAAAATCAGAACTTTTATTATCCATGTTCTTAACATTACTATCTTCCTATACTGATACTATGGTGGCCTGCTCTTCCACCAAAATTTTTGCTTCACAGCCAAGCGGTATGGCCTTGTTTTCATATTCATTATGAGGCTTAGACGGTGACTATAAATATGATTGGTGTATATATTTTGGATCTGATCCAAAATATGTCTCACCGCCATACATGAGCCAAAACCCCGGGCACTGATTCGGAGATCACCCACCAAGAAACTTGAAGTGCATTCCTCTTCAACTTCTTCGATTATGAAACCACGTTGTGTTGATTTGCACTTCACCTCTTGGTTATCTGTCTCCACTTTGTTTCTCTTCGTATTCAAGGAACTTGAAGCTTCTTCATCTTTAGTGGTACTCAGGTCACAATATTTAGAAGCTCTATTTGAAGAAAAACCAAACAAACTGTTAAATCTTGAACATGCTGTTAGATTTTATAATTTAAAATAGCATTAACTTAGGATCTTAACTGAGAGAATAACAAGCACAGCAATCAAACACATAAGAAAATGAACATAAATATTTTCCTTGGGGAAACCATAAAGGAGAAAAATCCACAACTTCCTCAGAGATAGAATTAGCACCAAATATAAAAGCCCCAAAACAGTAAGATGATATCCTGACAATAGTAGCCTCTTTCTTTCTAGCCCCAGCAACTTTTCCTTCCTCATCTATGTTCTACAACTGAGTGTGTGTGAGTGTGTAATAAATAGAGAGGCTCACTCTCTATCTATACTAATTCTCGACTTGACAATGACTCACTAGGGCCGACTTCTCTAGGAGAGTCTAATAACCCTAGTGCCACAGAACTATGGGTACTTTAACCCTTGAACAATAGGAGGGTTACCCACAATGACTTGACATGACTTGTTTACATTATAGAACCTCCTTATAGGAACATAGGGGCATGACATGACTCAAATACATTATAGACACTTCCCGGAATAAACATTGGGGTACAAGAGATAAGATATACAAGTGAATACATTCCAAAGTTACTAATACATCAACACTCCATTTTAACTAGGAAGGTATTCTTTCGACACAATTTTCAAAACTAGTCTTCTTCTTTGTAGTGACCGGATCATCTCATCATCTTCATATTCAAGTTGTCTTCAACTTCAAGTCTTTTTCATCTTCAAGTCTTCTTCATCTTCAATTCACCTTCATCTTCAAGTCTTCTTCTAAGTCATCTTCTTCTTCAAGTCTTCTTCATCACAGGATCCGGATCATCAGAACTACTGGATCATCATTGTTGGATCATCATCATTGTATCATGATCAAATATAGATCATCACTTGATCTGAATCATCATCAACTATGGATCATCATCACATCTGGATCATCATCAAGTCTGGATCATCATCATCGGTGCTATCTCAGAATGGTGCTATCTCTCGATTCTTCTCGTCACAGGAATTTCCACAGAGCCAACCCTTTTTCATGTTGGTTTTAGGCCTACCCTTCATGTAGGTATTCAACACTTATATCTAACCCTAAGTCAGAATGGCCCACCTAGCTCTTACATTGACCTCATCTTGTCAGAAAGGCATGCCCAGCACTCACATCTGACCTCATCTTGTCAGAAAGGGCCAGCACTCACATCTGACCATGTGTAAACACATCGCGCCAGAATGGCTCAGCACTTATATCTGACCTCATCTTGTCGAAAAGGATCTGCACTTACATCCAAACTCATCTTGTCAGAAAGGATCTCCACTTACATCCGAGCTCATCTTGTCAGAAAGGCTCTGCACTTACATTCGACCATGTTTGAAAACATTGCATCGAAAGGGCTCTTAGTCCTAGACTAAGTATTCTTGGTAACTGACTATGTGCCTCCATTCTCACATAGAATGGAACCAACCCTTATATCTGATCAAGTGGGAACACATCCCTGAATCACATCAGAATGGCCATGCACTCATATTTGATCATGTAAGACTACATCCCATGGTCATATCAGAATGGCCCTTAGTCCTAGACTGAGTATTCATGGTAACTGACCAGGTGCCTCCATTTCAAGAATGGCATTCAACACTTATATCTGATCATGTAGGAACCAATCCTACAGTCACATCAGAATGGCTCAGCACTCACATTTGGCATGGAAGGAACCAAATATCCTCACCATGATAGAATGGCTCATCCCTTACATCTAACCATGAAAGGAACCTAATCCTCCCACCATGCCAAAATGGCTCTATTTTTCATCATTGCCCTTTGGAGGGAACCTTGATCTGGAGAACACCAATCTTCTCTCTGATGTACTCAAACTTCACTCTGGCCAATGGTTTTATCAACACATTAGCTGTATGTTCATCTGTCACAACATACTAGAGCTTCACTGCTCCTCTCTGCACCATATCCCTGATATAGTGATACTTGATCTCCATATGCTTCGACTTGTCATGGAACACTTAGTTCTTTGAAAAATTCACACAACTCTGGTTGCCACAATATATACAAGTAGCATCCAACTGGAGATCAAATAAACCAAGCAGTAGCTTTCTCAACCACACTACCTTGCAACTAGCTGAACAAGCTGTGACATATTCTGCTTTAGCTGTACTCAGTGCCACAGAGGACTGCTTCCTACTAAACCAAGAGATCACTCCTGATCCCATACTGAAGCAACATCCTAAAGTTATATTTTTATCGATGGCAATTCCTTCCCAATCTGAATCAACATAACCCACCAAGTTAATCTTCTGATTTTCCTCATACTTGATACCATAATCAACTGTACCCTTCATGTACCACAGAATATGCTTTGCAGCAATCAAGTGAACATGTCTCAGATCTATCAGGAACTAGCTCAAGGTGTTCACACCAAAGCAAATATATGGTCTCATGTTCATCAAGTACATCAAGGACTCAATCATCTAATGATACATCATAGCATCAATTGCTTCTAATGAAGCATCACTCAATATCTTTAGGTTCAATGCCATAGGATTGGTTATGGCCTTGCAATCCATCATTTTGAATCTCTTCAAAATATCTACTGCATACTTCTGTTGTCCAAGGAATATTCCATCTGCATTCTACCACACCTCCATGCCTAAGAAATAGTGCATCATACCCAAGTCTTTCATTTCAAACTTGGCAGCAAGTTTCTTCTTCGTATTAGCAATCAACCCATCCATACCTATTACAAATAGATCATCCACATACAGTGGGAGTATCACTGGATTTCCATTTTAAACCTTTTAGTAAAGGTTGAAATCTGCTTTAATCTTGGTAAAGCCTGAACTAGATAGAAAGCCATCAATTATGGCGTACCTTGTCCCGGTTTCTTGTTTCAAACCGTACAAGGATTTCTTCAATCTACACACATGAGACTCCCTATCATGTCTCTCAAAACCGAATGGATGCTCCACTTACACTTCCTCTTCTACTACACCATTCAAGAAATCAATCTTAACATCCATCTGGTGTATCTTCCATTTCACCACTACAGCCAAAGCAAGTACTAATATGATGGAAGTGTATCTGGATACAGGTGCAAAATTTTCTTCATAATATTTTCCTCTTTTCTGGGAGAAACCATGAGCCACGAATATTGCTTTATATTTCTCTATGCTGCCATCTGCAGCATGCCTGATCTTGTAGATCCATTTGGAAGTTACAATGGACTTCCCTTCTGATCTTGGGACAACATCTCAAACATCATTCTTCATGATTGATTGATACTCTTTGATCATGGCCTCCTTCCATTCTTTCCTTTTTTCCACTTCTTCATAGTTCGAACGTTCTTTATCAGTAATGTCACATAGCAACTCTACATAACTGGAGCAAGACCTAGTTCTTTTTCTTCCTCTGTGTGTTTCTTATGAAGCTCCATATCTTTCTGCACCTTGGATAATTTCTCGTACCTAAGTAGGTTTCCTCTTATGAGGATTCTTCTCCTAAGGTGGATCTATAGGTCTTTGTGGTTGTTCAAATTCTTTATTTTCTTCTTGAATTTCTTCGTTCACGGTTGTATCATGAATTCTAGGTGCTTCTTCTTCATCAGTTTCTTCAGTAGGTCTCTTTCTGTGTTGTAGTTTATCCACCAAAATGACCACCTACTGGGCCAAAATGTAATTCTGTCAAAATCACTTCTATTTCATCGTTGTCTAGGCATCGATGTAAAACACCATCTGAATTTCTCCTAAAAAGAATATTATCAATTAGTAGATAAGGATCATATTTCAGTCTAGGTGCACTCCTTTTCCTTGGTTCAAGGTCATCATGAGCAATTCATGTTTCCAGAAGTGTCCTTAAATCCGTGTACCAAGAATCCTGTGGTGGAGGATAAAAGTAAATTTCCCTAGTTAGTAAGACTTCATCAATGACAGCTTCGGAACTGTTATTAGGAAAATGAGCTACTTCAACAGCAAGTTTACATAATGCTTGACCCTTAACTACCATTGAAGGTTTCATTTCCAAGTCATATTCTTGAAGAGCCATCATCCATGGTGCTCTTTTTTCACCTAAATCTTTTTGTACTAACAAGTTTCTGACTAAAGGGTAAGGAACTATCACTTTTGTTCTAGATTTCAATAAATATGGATGAAAGTGTTTGATAGCTTTGAAAACAACAAAAGCTTGCTTATCAACCCCATGGGAATTAAGTTCAGCACCTTTAAAATTTATGCTCATAAAACAAATTGGCACTTCACTATTTTGTTGATTTAACTGAGTTAAAACTGTTGCATATGGTATGTCAAAAGTGAAAGTATACAATATGAAATCATTGTTAAAATCTGGGCTCAAAAAACTAGGGGCTTCTGAAATGGCTTCTAAAATTCTCTAAAAAGATTCTTTCTCAACTTGTCCCTAATTAAAAATAGCATCCTTCTTAATAAGTTTTTGTAAAGGACGGATGATTTCATAAAAAATTGAGGATAAATCTCCTAACGAAGTTTATTTTACCAAGAAATGATTGCATTGATTTTTTGCTAGAAGGGTAAGTTATTTTTGAGATAGCTTGGGTTCATTCAGGATCAATCATAATCCCATGTTTTGAAACCACACAGCCTAATAAAATATCTTCTAAAACATCAAATATTGTTTTCTTTGGATTTAGAGAAATTCCAAATTTTCTACAACGTTCAAATACTTTTCCAAGATGATTAATGTGATCATGTCGACATTTAGAAAATATAGTAACGTCATCTAAATAGACAACTACTGAATGATTAATTAACCCTCTAAAAGAAATATCCATTGCCCTTTGAAAAGTTTCCCCAGCATTGACTAACCCAAAGGGCATATTTCTGTAAGCGTATGTTCCCCATGGAGTTCTAAAAGCTGTTTTTAGTTGATCTTCTACGGAAACCAATATTTGGTTATATCCTGAGAAATTATCAAGAAGTGACAGTACCTCAGACCCAAAAACTTTCTAAAGGATTTGTTCCATGGGAGAAACTGGGTAATTATCTATTTTAGAGGACTTATTAAGATTTCTAAAATCCACATATAGTCGAATATCATCGTTTTTCTTCCTAACTAGAACCAAGTTAGATACCCTCTAAGTATGTCGAATAGGAAAAATAATCCTGGCAGCTAACAGTTTATTTAATTCCTTCTTAATTGTTGGTTCTAGTCACGGATGATACTTCCTAAGTTTCTGTTGGAAAGGTTTTGATTCTTGTTTTATTGGAATAATGCATTGCATGACTTGTGGATTGAAAGTTTTCAAATCGTCATATGTCCATGCAAAGACATCTTTAAATTCTTTTAATAATTTTATAAATGCTTATTTTTCTATAGGAGTGCAATCTATTCCTAGATTTATAGTTTGAGGATTAAATTATGTTCCTAAATTTATAGTTTCATATTTCATTTGTGAACTATTGGTTTTACAATTAGGAACAGACCTAAATTTATCTTAAATATCAAAAAACTTTTCTAATCTCAAAACTGAGTTAGCAATCGGTTTTACCTTCTCAAAAGATTTTTCAATTGAACAAAAATCATTTATTACCGAAAAATCCCTCAAATTTTCATCATGTGTAACTTCATCAATGGCTGAATCTTTGAAAGTATCATCATTTGTTAAGAAATTCAGCACCTGCACATCATTATAAAAAACACACCAGTTAAAGATATTATCTGGTATAGAAGGTCTAAAAATCAATTCAACTAAAAAGAAATCAGGTGTGAAATTCTCTGATGGAATCAATTTTGATGCTACATTTGCTAATAAATCGGCCTCTTGGTTCTAGAATCTTGGAACTGACATTATATTGAATGCATCAAAATGTGACATGAGATTCCATACCTCTCGTTGATAATTCTGCAAATGTTTAGAAATGCAATGAATAGAATTACAGACCTTCTTGATGATGATTTCAGAATCACCATATGCAACTAGCACTTTAATATCCAAATCAATCACTTTTTTTAGTCCCTGAATCAGAGCTTCATATTCCACAGTATTGTTTGTACAATTAAATTCAAGCCTACATGCTATACATATTTTTGTTAGATTTTTAACATTAAGCTATCATTTCATTAGGATCTTTAACTGAGACAACAACAAGCACAACAATCAAACACAAGAGACAATGAACACAGTGTTTTTCCTTGAGGAAACCATACATGGAGAAAACCCCACAACTTCCTCAAAGATAGAATCAACAGCAAAAGTGAAACCCAAAAATAGTAAGATGATCTCCTCATAGCAGTAACCTCTTTCTTCCTTGCCCCAGTGTCTTTCTCTTCCTCAGGTATGTGCTACAAATGAGTGTGAGTGAGTGTGTGATAAATAGAGACGCTAGCTCTCTATTTATACTAATTCTTGACTTGACTAAAATGAAATAGGTTCGACTTCACTAGGTGAGTCTAATAACCCTAGTGCCGCAGAACTGTGGGGACTTTAACCCTTAGACAATAGTAGAGTTAACCACCATGACTTAACATGACTTGTTTACATTATAGAAACTTCCTGATAGGAACATCAGGGCATGACATGACTCAAGTACATTACAAATACATCCTGGAATAAACATCGGGTTACAATACATGAGAAATACAAGTGAATACATTCTGAAGTTACAATTACATCAACACTCCCTCTTAACTAGGAAGGTATTCTCTTGACACAATTTGTCAGCACGAGTCTTCTTCTTTGTATCAGCTGGATCATCATGGAGTATTCATCATCTTCACCTTCAAGTCATCTTCACCTGGATCTGGATCATCACTCAATCTGGATCATCTCTTGAGCATCATATCTGAATCTGAATCATCCCTTGATCTGGATCATCTCTGCTTGATCATCAACACTGAATCTTCATAGGTGCTATCTCATGATTCTTCTTGTCATAAGAAGTTCTATAGAGCCAGCCCTTTTTCATCCTGATTGTAGGCATACACTCTGTGTAGGTCTTTTCCAACACTCATATCTGACCCTAAGTCAGAATGTCCCAAACAAAACTTACATCTGATCATGTAGGAACCAATCCTATAATCATATTAGAAAGGAATGACCAACACTCACATCTTACCATGTCGTAACATAGCCCACAACCCTGTCAGAAAGACCTAGCACTCACATTCGTAAACCAATGTCGGAATGGCTCAACACTTACACTCGTCCATGTGAGGAACCAATCCTCCATGCTGAAAGGCTCTGCACTTATATCTAACAACCAATGTTGGAAAGGCTTAGCACTTATATTCGACACATGCGAGGAACCAATCCAACATGCATGTTTAAAAAGGATCTGCACTTACATTCTACATATACGAGGAACCAATCCAACATGCATGTTCGAAAGAGCATGCACTCATATATGATCATGTAGGAACCAATCCTACAGTCATATCAGAATGACCCCTAGTCCCAAACTGAGCTACCTACTAACTGACTAGGCACCTCCATTCCCAGAATGGCATTCAATGCTTACTTCTAATCATGTAGGAACCAATCCTATAGTCAGATCAGAATGGCTCAGTATTCACATCTGACATGGAAGGAACCAATCCTCTCACCATGACTGAATGGCTCAGCCCTTACATCTGACCATAGAAGGAACTAATCCTCTCACCATGTCAGAATGGCTCTGGGTCTCATCATTTCCTTTTAGAGGAAACCTTGATCTAGAGAACACCAAGATTCTCCCTGAAGTACTCAAACTTCACCCTAGCTAATGGCTCCGTCAACACATCAGCTATATGTTCCTCTGTTGCAACATAGTGTGGCTTCACTACTCCCCCCTACACCATATCAATGATATAGTGATACTTGATCTCGATATGCTTCGACTTGTCATAGAACACTGGATTCTCTAACAACTTCATGCAACTCTAGTTCTCACAATGTATACAAGTAGCATCCATCTAGAGATCAAATAAATTAGACAGTAGCTTCCTCAGCCATACTGCCTCACAACTAGCTGAACGACATACTCTGCTTCAGCTGTACTCAGTGCCACACAGGATTGCTTCCTGCTAAACCAAGAGATCACACCTGATCCCATACTAAAGCAACACAATGAAGTGCTCTTCCTATCGATGGCATTGCCTGCCCAATATGAACCAACATAACCCGCCAAGTTAATCTTCTGATTCACCTCGTACTTGAGCCCATAATCAATTGTACCCCTCAGGTACCTCAAAATATGATTTGCAGTAATCAAGTGAACATGTCTCGAATCTGTCAAGAACTGGCTCAAGGTGTTCACAGTAAATCAAATGTTTGGTTTTGTGTTCATGAGGTACATCAAGGACCCAATCATCCGATGATACATCATAGCATCAACCATCTCTAATGAAGCATCACTCAATAGCATTAGGTTCAATGAAATAGGTGTGGTCATGGCCTTGCAGTCCATCATCCTGAATCTCTTCATGATATTTATTGCATACTTCATTTATCTGAGGGATATTCCATCCACATTCTGCCACACCTCCATACCTAGGAAATAATGCATCATACCCAAGTCCTTCATTTCGAACTTGGCAGCAAGCTTCCTCTTCGTATCAACAATCAACCCATCCATACCTGTTACAAACAGATCATCTACATATAGTAGGAGCATCACTGGGTTTCCATATTCAACCTTGTAGTAAATTTTGGAATATGCTTTACTCTTGGTAAAGCCCAAACTAGATAGAAAGTTTTCAATTCTGTCGTAACATGTCCCGGGTACCTATTTCAAACCATACAAGGCTTTCTTCAATCTACACACATGATACTCCCTGTCATGTGTCTCAAAACCAAGTGGTTGTTCTACATACACTTCCTCTTCCACTACACCATTCAAGAAAGCAGTCTTGACATCCATTTGGTGTATCTCCCATTTAATTACTATAACCAAAGCAAGTACCAATTTGATGGAAGTGTATCTAGCTACAGATGCAATGGTTTCTTCATAATCTATTCCTTCCTTCTGTGAGAAGCCATGAGCCACAAATCTTGCCTTATATTTCTCTATGCTACCATTTGCAGCATGCTTGATCTTGTATATCCATTTGGAAGTTACAACCGAATTCCCTTTTGGTCTTGGGACAACATCCCAAACATCATTATTCATGATCGATTGATATTCTTCGATCATAGCATCCTTCCATTCTTTTTGTTCTATCGCTTCTTCATAGTTGGAAGGTTCTTTATTGATAACATCACAAAGTAAGGATACGCTTCCGAAGCAGGATCTGGTTCTCTTTCTTTCTCTATGATTCTCTTCTAGAGCCCCATATCTTTCCACACCTTGGATAATTTATCGTACCCAAGCAAGTTTCCTCTTGTGAGGATTCTTCTCCTAAGGTGGATCTATAGGTCTTTGTGGTTCTTCAAATTCTCTATTTTCTTCTTGAATTTCTTCATTCATGGTTGTATCATGAATTTTGGGTGCTTCTTCTTTGTTAGGTTCTTCAGTAGGTCTCTTTCTAGATTTGTTGTAAGCTGTGTCTTCATCAAATGTTACATCCCTGCTGATGTCGATCTTCTTGAATCTTGGGAAGTATATTCTGTAAGCCTTCGAGCTTTCATAGTATTCCACAAATATACCCTTCTTTCCTGAAGGATGTAGTTTTGTTCTCTTCTCTTTTGGAATGTGTATGTACACTAGACAACTGAATATTCTTAGATGGTTGACTTCTGGTTTCTTGTTGGAAAAGACTTCTTCAGGTGTATTATTCTTGAGTACTCTATGTGGAGTACGGTTCTGTACATACACCGTTGTTCTGGCAACTTCTTCCCATAGATGCATGGGAAGATCCTGATCATGAAGCATTGCTCTTGTAGCTTCCATGATAGTTTTATTCTTCATTTCTATAACCCCATTCTGTTGTGGATTATAAGGAGTGTACAAATCCCTCTTCATCCCTAATTCTTTGCATAAGTCTTTGAATTCATTTGATGTGAATTCTCTGCCATTATTTGATTGAAAGGTCTTGATCTTCTTTTCAGTGTGGTTCTCAATCAAGGATTTGAATTCCTTGAACTTGCTGAAAAATTCATCTTTGTTTTTCATGAAGTAAATCCATGTCTTCCTAGAAAATTCATCAATAAAAGAAACATAGTATACATACCCGCTTAGTGAACTTGATGACATTGGTCCAGATACCATCGGAGTGGATGATTTCCAAGGTTCCTTTTGCCTTGCTCTCACTACTTAGAAATGTCTTCTTTGTATTCTTTCCTTTCGCACATCCTTTGCAGACCCCTTCTTGTTTTGCTTGAATTTATGGAAGACCTTCAACAACTTTTCTTGCAAGTGGTAGTGCTCTATAATGCACATGTGCAAGCCTTCTATGCCAAATTTCATTTGGCTCTACTGTGTCATAGACCAAAGCTTGTTCTGGATGGCCCTTCAATTTGTATAAGCCTCCTTCTTGTTCTCCAATTACTATTGCTTCATCAATAGTCTTTCCTCTTGACCACATGAGGACTTGGCCATATACAAATGCAACCCTCATGCCTTTTGCATCCAATGCTGATATGGATAGAATATTCTTCTTCAGTCCTAGTACAAACAAGACATCCTTCATTTTCATATAATTTCTAGAGTCTATCTTGTAGGAGGATTCACCGCTACCTTTTATGGGATATTGGTAGTCATCCCCGAGTTTCACCTTATGGGGTGAATTATGTTCGGATAGTTTCTCAAAGGATTCCTTGAAACCTGTCATGTGTTTGGAAGCCCCACTATCAATAATCCAATCCTTGTTTCCATGAGTGATAGTTCCCGTGAGAGTGGAGATCAGAACATATTCATCTTCACTTGAAGAGTCTTCACTTTCTTGTTTTACTCTCTTCCTGGGAGGATCATCATCCTCAATAGTGTGAGCATGATGTCTTCTTTTGGAGTTCCTCTTCTTCTTGGATCCATTTTTATTCATGGGAAAATTTCTAGCATATTGTCCTATTTCATCGCATGTATACCATTTGAGTTTGGATGAATCCCTTCTTGCAATGTTATTTTTCTGATGAGAATACTTACCTTGGTGATGATGATTTTCCCGTCTTCCTTTCTTGGAGTGTACTATGAGAGCTTGATTTTCACTTCCCATCTTTTCTTCTAGAGCTGCTATCTGAGCTTCTTCTTGAGAAAATTCTTCCCATAGTCTATTGAACTTGACTAACTTCTTTCTAGCATAGATTCATTGGATGAAAGAATCCCATGACCTAAGGAGGCCATTCAAGGTTGTCATCACAATTTCTGCATTCTCCACTTCTTCATCTACTGCTTCAAGTTGTTCTTTGATATGGGAGACCCTTGTGAAGTATGACTAGATGGTCTCCTCAATATAAACATTTACATTCTTCAACTGATTTCTTAGAGTCATCTTTTGATTGATGTTATTTCCTTCAAACAATTTGTTTAGGGCATCAAACATGGATTTAGGTGTCTTGAGGGAGTACACCTATGGAATGAGGTGATCCTTGATTGAATTAGAAATGATCCTCTTTTCCATAACCAACTTCTTCTTATGGAAGGCCTTGGCCTCATCTCCCTTTGGAACTGGAACCTCCTCATGGATGTAGGAGTCCAACTCATTTTCTTCCAAGACCAGGGGGATCCTATACTTCTAGGCTCGTAAGTTATCAGCTCCCTCAAGATTTTCATTAATATTGGTATGATGAGACATCTTAACTAAGAAACTCAAATGGAAATACAAAAGATTTATATCTTAACAGGTCAAGATGTTGGATCTGGATTTGGAGCTGAAATCCTACAGTGTTGGTTCATGAGCAGATTAGGGTTTTGCTTTTTGGGAGTTCTATCCAACCAAATGCTTTGAATTTGATCCCTAAATTTGATTTTGGGGAGCATATCAATCCAAGCCTGGGCTCACTGAAAAATTCCACTTCTGTGAAAAGCCCTAATTTTCAGCAGCAATGTCGGGTCCAAAACTGAAAAACCTCAGAATTGGATTCTACTTCGATAGAAAGATGCACCCTATGGATCAGAGTTATTCCACCCTATTTTTGCTAAAAATCCATGGAGAGAGATCCACAAAATAGGAATCCCTAGTTCCCATAGTTACATAGTGTCTTCTTCTCAGGTTAGCTCTGATACCATGTTAGATTTTTAACATTAAGCTATCATTTCATTAGGATCTTTAACTAAGAGAAAAACAAGCACATCAATCAAACACAAGAGACAATGAACACAGTGTTTTTCCTTAGGGAAACCATAAATGGAAAAAACCCCACAACTTCCTCAAAGATAGAATCAGCACCAAAAGTGAAACCCAAAAACAATAAGATGATCTCTTGATAGCAGTAACCTCTTTCTTCCTTGCCCCAGTGTCTTTCTCTTCCTATTCTATGTGCTACAACTAAGTGTGAGTGAGGGTGTGATAAATAGAGAGGCTAGCTCTCTATTTATACTAATTCCCAACTTGACTAAACCCAACTAGGGCCAACTTCACTAGGTGAGTCTAATAACCCTAGTGCCCCGGAACTACAGGGACTTTAACCCTTAGAAAATGGGAGAGTTAACCACCTTTACTTGACATGACTTGTTTACATTATAGAAAATTCCCGATAGGAACATCGGGGCATGAAATGTCTCAAGTACATTACAAATACATCCCAAAATAAACATCGGGTTACAATACATAAGAAATACAAGTGAATACATTCCGAAGTTACAATTACATCAACAATTTTAATTCCTTTAGGGTCAATTAACAGGAAACCAACTCCTCCTTCTTTATACTTTGACCCATCGAAATATAAAGTCCAAGTAGAACAATTTGCAAAGACTTTACTTTCAATAATATTTACATAATTATGACTATCTACATTCTTTACAATTTCCTCGAATGAAGAATCGTGAGAGATAGTTGTAACATTAAGAATTTATGATTGTTGTTTATTGTCAGATAAAATAGAATTTTCAGATTTAAAATTTCCGAACCCAAGTTCATACATATAGTTCCCCATTATAGAATTTGAAAATAAAACCGGTTCACTGGGATCATGTAATTCTGTCACAGTGTGTTTCATATATCTTTCTCTGTTTATCTTAATTTGATTTGATTTTCCATTCTTAGGTAACCATAAAGTTGACCAATCTGTAGCAAAAAATCCATTCAATTGCTGAGACAAATCCCTATTGAAAAACAACCCATATGCATCAGGAATGTCTGCAACCACAATATCTATAATTTGAAAAACTAAAGGGTTACAAGCAATCCTTACTAGAACATCTTTCATCCCTTCTACAATCCTCAAATTTTTCCTATCCAATTGAGTAATCTATGAATTTGATGGAACATACTTTCCATTTAACCTTTTGCACACAGACAAAGGCATTACATTGGAAGATACTCCAAAATCAACCATGCAATTGTGAACGTTCCTATTAAAAATCTCGAAGGTAAGAAGGAAAGGAGTTGTTGATTTTTAATTTTTGTCTATTAGTGAAGCTTTATCAACTGCTGATTTTCCTTTATCAGTTGGTATTAAATCACTATTGGGACTATTAGCAGCTATATTTTTCTTAGCATTAGGAATTATGGAACTCATGGCAGGATTTATAATAGGACTATTAGGCATCGAGTAAATTTGAAGAAGATCATACATACTAATATTTGCATGTGTCTTCTTTAAATATTCAATTATATCATATTGTAAATCTAACTTCGGAGTATTTTGAATAAGCTGAGAAGTCCTCACAGGCTAAGTTTGTTTGACAGATTGAGTCTGTTTATTTAGTTGTGAATTATTGTTATCGTTACTCAGGGTAGAACTTGATGATTCTCCAAGAGTATTTGTGAATGTTCTACTACGAGTATTATAGGCATGTTGTCCTAAAGGAGGACTTATACTTTTAGAGTCTTTTACTAGACTATCCCAAAAATGACAATTTACTTGTTGAGGTTCTTCCAATTCTTCTTCATTTTTAGATTCCTCCTCCTCTTCATTATCTACAGTTTCTTGATTTGAAGGTGTTGAGGCCTATAAATTCGCAGGCAGCAACAATAAGGGATTCTCCCCAATCAGCGTTCCCAACTAGCCCGCTGACTATTTGGTATAGGGAATCCGTCCGTTTTACGGTCCGGCTACCGTAGGTCAAAAATAAAACACAGGCTTTACCGGTTGCGGCCCGGCCCACTGAGTTTTTTGTATTTTGACTTAAATGAATGATATGCACGTGCCTAATTAAATGCAGGCTGGTCTAAATGCAGGGAGCGGTCACAAAGTGATGCGCAGGTTCTTACCTCTCGTCTTATGCTCACAAGCAACCAAACCAGATACGAACAGAAATAACTAACCGCCTAAACTATCCCTAGGGAGCAGGGTTGTCATTTTTAGATGAGCAATACATATTCATACACCATAAGAAGAAAAACAGGTAGCTGTTACTTCTTCTACAGCACATGAACGCTTACAGATATTCAAACAATTAGATAGCCAATCATTTTATAACACAGTTATTGCTCGTAGTGGAAATATACCCAGAAAATTACTGAAGACCATCCAACAAGAACATAGGTTCAAACATCAAATACTCTTACAGTAAATAAAGACTGCTGAAAATGAAATAGTTCCTCTTCGACATCATTTATTGAATTGCATTGATACATTCCACATCTTTTGCTCTTTCCAGCAGGAAAATCGTAGTTTTTTCCAGCAAAACGAGGTAGCTCCTCTTACAAGTCAACAATTACAAATTTTCCAGCGGAAAAAGCCCTTTCTAAGTCCTATCTTTTTCTATTTAAACTAGGACTTCTGCCCCCTGGGATGCCCTCCAGCGTGTGGCTTTCATCCTCCTTGACGATTCACCTTCTTCCCTGACTGTTGCATTTTCCCAATCATCTTCCATAAGCGTCTAAATTCTGACCGTAACCGCCGTGACTGCTTCCTTGGTGCCTTTGTCGTTCATCTATTTTGTCCTTTCTTTGATCTAAGTTACTTCGGCGATCCATGGGGTTTTTCCTGCAGACACTTGAGTGCATTATCCACTAAATTGAGGTATTAAGCATTTCAAATTTCAGAGCATAAGATAAATCCATAGGGAACTAGCTTGGTTTATCCAGGCGAGAGCTTCATGGCGACACCAAATCGGCGGTCGGGCGGTCCCTGGATCGGACGGGACAAGGCTGCAGGAGCCGCAATGGCGGAGGGGGTAAAGAAACGGGTGAGTGACCAAACGAGCGACAAGGTAGTCGGATGCCGAGCGGAAGGTATCGGAGGCTAGAAGGTTCTGTCACCTGCAACGGCGGACGGGACGCGAGTCGGTGGTGGGCGACGAGGTAAAGGAAAAGGTTCGGGTGGCAGTCGGCAAGTCGGATGTCGGGTGACAAGCGAATCGGAGGTCAACTCCTACCCTCTGGCCGCAACGGAGAGCGAGCCAAAAACTATAGCCAGCGATTTACACAGTGAATCGGGCGTCGGGTGAAACCTCAGTTGGGTGGAAGGTTTGGTCAGGGAGCCGCAACGGCGGGTGATGTGAGGCTCAGAAACTTCAGAAAGAGGCCCGATCAGTAGCATGAAGGATCAAAATCAAAAATCAACTTTCTTGCTAAGGAAAATATCAACATTTTACGGGTAGTGAACAAACCAAACACGATTCAAATTGAAAATGGACACGGAAATTCAAAAAGCGGGCATTCAACTTCAAACAAAAACAAACAGATACGCTCGAGGGTGCCAAGCCTTTGACAATCAATCCAAGCAAACAAAGATGAGGAGGGGTCCCAGGGTTTAAGTGACATAAAGTTAGGGAGAAACATTGCGGTAGCAACAACTAGCGATTACCTGGGGAACCTAGATCTCTGGGTGGCTGTTGTCTTTGAGTAACAGACTATTCTGCAACAAATGCATCCATCGAATTCTTCCAGCTGTCTAGATTTCTCGTATCCCCGAAATGTGTACCTTAATCATTGACGTCAGTCATTTGGGGGAAAAGGAAAACCGAGAAACTCAAGTCCAAATAACTATGCCAAGGCCAGAGTATGATTTTCATTATTACCTTTGTTTTCAGGTGGCTAACGGTGTGGACACCACAGGATTGCAGCATATAGTAAACAGCAGTATGCGTTTGTTCCTCTTTCCCATGTTACTTTAGCATTTTGGTGCTTTTGGACTTTTGTCCCCTTCATTTGAGTCTTTCTGTGTGCCTTTTCTTACTGAATTTTAATTCAGGATCCTCTATCCCATAGTGCCCTTTTGTGTGAGTGGTGTATTTTAAGCCTCAGCTCACGGACGGAGAGGATCTCTTGGCATTTTAAGCATTTATGCTTTAATACTTGCTTTGATCTATGATGCTTTTATAGAAGTTTGACTTTTTATCTGCCTTTTGGCATTTGTTTGCTGACATGGGATCATTTATATTTAATACGTTGTTTATCCTGCTTCCTCTCATGGGTCCTTCACCGTTGCTCCTTAGAACATTTGAATGTGACGTGGATGTAGCCCCAACACAGTACTTTAGACTCTCTGAATCCGGTTAAGTTCAAGGGGTTGGGCAGGACTTCAATGCACATAACATTTTACTCAGGAAACTGTTAGGCTGGAAGAATTCTTCAAGGAATAGACAGGATAATACTCGACATATTTGCTTTCCCAAAGACTTTAGCATCCTCCAAGCAACCACAAGTTGGTTCCCTTATTGAAAATCAAGACTAAAAAATCAAAATGAAAGAACGCGTGAGTCGAAACAAAAACACCACTTATTTATGTACAAATCAGAAAGCTCAAAATGATTTAAGGAAAATAAGGTTTGAGAACCAAACCATTAACTGGCAAGTTCTCCTCCCATCCTTGTAAATCTTGTAACATATAGGTAGCAGGGCCAAGTTTTGCAGCAATTTGGAAAGGGCCTACCCATAACTGTTGGAATTTGGTATGCTTCCCTTTTTCATCATGGGGGTGGTCCCACTTAAGGACTAAGTCGCCTATTTCAAAATCCTTTTTTCCAGCTTTATGTTTGTCAAACCATCTTTTTACTACCTCCTGCTGCTGTTGGAAACGTTCTCTTGCTTTGGATCTGGCCTCTTCTGCTTTCAGAAGATTGTATATTCTTACTTGGAGAACTTCATCATCCGACCCCCTAGACTCCTGAGCTAGTATGGAAGACGGTAGCAGGATGTTGGGGGGAAGGATGGCTTCCTTTCCGTATACAAGGGTGAAGGGTGACACTCCCCTGGCAGACTTAGGGGTAACTCTATCATCCCACAGGGCATTGGGTAAGGCTGAGTGCCAACTTCGCTGGTTTTCTATGACGGTCTTCTTCAGGATTCTGATGAGGTTTTTATTGGAGGATTCAGCCAGGCCATTCCCTTGTGGATAATAGTTAGCAGAATAGTGTAATTTTATCCCTTTCTCATGAGAAAATGCAGTAATCTTAATGGATGAAAAATATTTAGCATTATCAAAAACTAACGAACTTAGAACCCCAAACCTGGTCATGATATGGTCTTGTAGAAAGCTGATGACTTCGTCTTCGTTTACTTTGCACAAGGGGATAGCTTTGACCCAGTGGGTGAAATAATCAGTTGCCGTAAGAATATACTTGTGTAGCAGGGAGGAATTTGGCTTTATTTCTCCAATGACATCTATTCCCCATTGCTCGAAGGGCTCTGTGATCATTACAGGTTTTAGAGGTGTTGCTGCTCTAGGTTGTCTTCCACCACATCTTTGGCAAGTATCACATTTTCGGAAGTGCGCATGGGCATCTCTGAAGAGCGTTGGCCAATAGTAACCGACCCTAAGGATTTTATGGGCTGTAGTGTCTCCTGAATAATGTCCACTCGCTGGTCCATCATGTAATTCAGACATTACTTTCTCAGCGTCTGCTTTTTCTAAACATCTTAGAAGGACCCCATCATAATTTCTTCTGAATAGTATTCCTTCTACGAGTTGGGAGGAAGCTGACTTTAGGCGCAAGGCTCTTCTCTGTTTGGAACTCCAATGTTCAGGCAATACGAGGTCTCTATACCAAGAATCAGGAGCGGTGAATAAAGGACAAACATCCATTACATGCAATTCAGCTTCGTTATCCCAGGCATGTTCTTCACTATTACTGCTTCCAGTCATTAGTCTGCATAGCCCCTGACCCTTCACTATATTGGCTGGTTTGAATTCCAAATCATATTCTTGGAGGGCTGTTACCCAGTTGCCTCTTCTTTCTCCCAATTCCTTCTGAATGAGAAGGGATCTCACGGCTGGGTAAGGGACTATTACCTTGGTTCGATTCTTTAGTATATAAGGTCTGAATTGCTTGACCGCTTTAAATACTGCGTATGCCTGTTTGTCAATGGATGGGTAGTTTAATTCAGCCCCTTGTATCCCGGTACTCATAAAAGAGATTGGAAATTCATCACCTCCCTCTTCCTTCTGCGTGAGTACAGCTGCTAGTGAATCATCGGACGCGAATGTATACATAATAAAATCCTTGTCGAAGTCTGGACTTTTAAGAGAGGACGCATGTGCAACAGCGGTCTTGATTTTCCTGAAAGCATTCTTTTCAGTCTCAGTCCACTTGAACTATGCGTTTTGCTTGACCATCTGCTGCAATGGTTTAACAGTCTGGGCAAAATCAGGCACGAATCTTCTTACAAAGTTTATTGTTCCCATGAAAGATTGCATTCCCTTATTATTATGAGGCATGGGAATTTGTTCAATGGCCTTAATCCTTTCTGGGTCTATAGAGATACCATCCTTTGAAACTATATGCCCTAGTAACTTGCCTTCTGTGACAGCGAACACGCATTTTTTTGGATTTAGGGAAATGCCATATTTCCGACAACGCTCGAAAATTTGCTTTAGATGGAACGCGTGCTCCCCTCGTTTCTTCGAAAATATTGTGATATCATCAAGATAGACCACCACACTTCGTCCAATCAGTCCGCGAAAAGCTATGTCCATAGCTCTCTGAAATGTTGTGCCCACATTAATCAGTCCAAAAGGCATTCTTCTATATGCGAATGTTCCCCATTTAGTTCTGAATGTCGTCTTCAATCTATCTTCCTCGGATACCAACACTTGATTGTAGCCAGAGAAACCATCCAACAATGAAAACATTTCAGAGCCGAAAACCATTTGCAGCAATTGCTCCATGGGAGGTACCGGGTAGTTATCTTTGTCTGAGGCGCGATTTAGATTTTTGAAGTCTACTCATAGCCTGATCTCTCCTGATTTTTTCCTGACGGGCACCAGGTTTGATACCCATTCAGAATGCCTGACTTTAAAGATAATCCTAGCATCCAGCAATTTCTTCACCTCGCTTTGAATTAGCGGCTCCAGCTTTGGGTGCATTTTCCTCAACGGCTGTTGATATGGCTTGACGCCTGCTTTAATAGGAATGATGTGCGTGATGATATTAGTGTCATAGGTTTTTAAATCTGCATACGTCCATGCAAAGACATCTTTGTACTATTTAAACAAACTGAGGAACTTGTCTCTTTCTACTGGTGAACAGCACTTGCCAAGGTTCACGAACTTGGGCTCCATTTCAGTCCCTAAGTTTATTAACTCGAACTGTAAAGTTGAGCTGTGTGTCTTCACGTTAGCTGGTCTCCTAAATTTCTCATTCAAGTCAAACATTTTCTCTAGCGTCCTGACACCTTTGGGAATGAAATTATTATATTTCATTTCATCCTGATGTTCCTCATCATCTATGATAGCTCCTTTAAAAGTCTCATCATTTGTCAAGCATTCGATTATCTGCTGATAATCGTCAAATACTCGCAGGTTAGTGATCATGTCTGGCACTGAGGGCCTGAAAAGTAATTCAATAGATCACTTATTATTAGTGGGAACCAGCCTGGCAGCCGATGTGGCTAAAATATCAGCAGCTACATTTTTTTATTCTTGGAATTGAAACAATATTAAACGCATGAAAACATTTAAGCAATTCCCATACCTCATTTTGGTAAGCTTTCAAATGAGGGGAAACACAGTGTATTTGATTTTTTATTTGTTTCACAACTATTTCTGAGTCCCCAAAAACTTTTAAATTACTAACCTTCAGCTCAATTGCTTTTTTTAGTCCCTGCAACAGTGCTTCATACTCGGCTGTATTGTTAGTACATTCAAACTCTAATCTACAGGATAGGAAGTATTTATTTTTTTGTGGATCATTAAGGACACAGCCGGCCCCTGATCCTTCTAATGTTTTTGAGCCGTCAAAATATAAAGTCCAACAACCATTGTCTAATGAAAATGAATCTACTCCTATAGCTAAATCGACTATTTTACAGTCAAGCTCATCAGCCTGAGAAAAATGAAGGAGATCAGGCTGGGTGTTAGATGTGCTGCTAGCCTCTTCCGCTTGATAATTCCCTGGTTCTAGTTCCAGAAAGTAGTTTCCCAGCACAGATTCAACTGGCACATTCTTCTCATCCAATTGAGTGATGTTATACTTCATGTAAGGTTCTCTTAAAATTTTAATCTGATTGGGACTGCCTTTGTATGGCAACCAAAGATGTCACCAATACGAGGCAAAATACCCATTTAATTTGGCCGACCAATCTCTACTCAGGACCAGGCCGTAAGCATCTGGTATATCAGCCACTACAATGTTAATAACTTGGCATACTCTGTTATCAGATGCTAGGCGGATTAGTACGTCCTCCATTTCGCCAATCACCTTAACATCTATCCTATCCAATTGCACCACCCTCCATGTGGATGGCTTAGGCTGCCCATTTATTTTCTTACATACCGATATGGGCATAACATTTATGGATGCCCCTGAATCGACTAGACAATTGTGCACGTTGTAATTAAAAACTTCAAATGTCAAGAGGAAAGGTGGATGTTTAGTTTTAGACATACCTCCGGTACTAGATTCTCCAATTTCTTCTTTATCCCGGGGCTGGTTTTCAGTGGGCAGCTTCTCTTCAGACATTTCAAGTGCTTTCAACAATTTTTCTTTCTGTTGAGGTACTTTGCACATTTCGAACAGTGGAACGTTTGCCTTCATCTTCTTCAAATCTTCAACAATGTCATACTCAATTTGTAATTTAGTGGGATGATATTTTTCAGCGTTTGCATTCTCTTCATTTGGCCTAGGCAACGTTCTATTCTGTTTAGGATCTTGGCTTGTAATGGTGAACTCAGGTACCTGATTGGTTAGTGACTTGTCTTGAAACTTCTTCCTGACATTTCTTTGCAGCCTTCTTATCTTTGGGAGTAAAAGACTATCGTCGCTAATTGTCCCCTTACTTCTAGTTGTCACGTTAGCTTCACTGATCTCTTTGAGCCCCTGAATATTCTCTTCTTCTGCATCGAGTACCGAAACAAAGCTCCATAAAGCCATAGCCCCTTCTTCCTGTTCTTTTGCAGAAGTAGAAGAAGCATTCTCTTTCTTTCCATCATCATCTTCTTCTGTCAATCTTGAGTCCAACATCTGATTCATGACCAATGTCATTGAATTTATCCATTGCGGACAGTTTCTTTCGGAATGAGGTTGTTGATGGAAGGTACAAAAATTTTCCAATCCTATGTCTGTGAGATTCATGGATGCACTCTTTTGACGAGGAGGTTGATACTGGTTGTTGTCCTCCCTTTTCTTATAATATGGCCTATAAAACTTTTGTGCTTCTTTTTCTTTCTCTAAGTCTATGATTTTATTAGATAGCTTCTGAACCATTTTGGCCATACCTTCATAATCCGGTGTTTTCTCCTCTTTGGGCTTGGAAAAAAGAAAAGTTCTCCTTTTCTCTCCTGACTGTTCAGGATATTCTTCAATGCTTTCTCTTTCTGCTTCCACTACTTCTGCCTCTTCATAAGTTTCCGTCAAAGTGGGCTTGGTCCTGCCTTTTGAGAACATGGCCAAATCAGGGCCCAAAGCTGAGGTATAATACTCGATTAGAACCTTTTCTGAAGGTTTGTTTGCATCAGAGAAGTTTCTTAGATATGCTGTAAACCTTTGTGTAAAACTGTGCACCTTTTCCTTCTTTTCTTTCTTCAAAGCACAAAGTCCTTTCATAAGGGCAGCGTGAGTCTTTTGGACCGCATACTTACTTCTGAACATCCTTTCGAAGGTGTCCCAATCTGGGATAGAATTGGCGGGTAATCCGAAATACCACGAGGCTGCGGTTCCTTTAAGGGTATGTGGGAAAAGTCTACAAACCACATCTTTATGCTCCCCTGCCTTTAATCCTTCTATAGCCAAATAAAAACTCTGTAAGTGGTCATCTACCAATATCTTTTCATTAGGGTCAAACTTAGGCAATAGCTTTTCGAAAGCTTGAGGTAGGTCGTGCAAAGGTGGGGTCAGATTCAGAGGTGATCTGGCTTTCCATGCAGGTGGCGGGTTTGGAGGATTAGGTGGCTGATTTGCGTTAGCTGCTACCATAAGTTGAGGTGGAGAGTGCGGAGGTGAACCAACAGGGGTGTGAACAAGAGAAATGTAGGGAGTCTCCGGGCCTTCTTGACTCAAAGGGAGTTCAACTTCTTGTAAGGCAGTCTCTACCAGCTCCTGCCAATCTCCAACCAACACTGAATCTTCTATTAAAGGAAGGTCTCTTCTCTTGTATTCTCTTCTAGGCAACTCAGGGATGATAGGTAATCCTCCAATCTTCTTTAAGTATGCCCTGGTGTGTCTTCTCAGATCGTTAACAATATTGTTGCGAACAGGGTATAGATGTTCTCTTTCTTCTTCTTCCGGAATTGAATTGCGTGGTACACTACTTTCAGAACTGTAACCAGTGGAATATTCTCGGGAAAACGGGTTTCCTCGGCTAGCCATGCACTGGCGGCCCTCCTTCTAGCACAAAAACTGTTGAGGCCTGTAAATTCATAGGCGGCAATAGTAAGGGATTCTCCCCAATCAGCGTTCCCAACTAGCCCGCTGACTGTTTGGTATAGGGAATCCGTCCGGTTTACGGTCCGCCTACCGTAGTTCAAAGTAAAACACAGGCTTTACCGGTTGCGGCCCGGCCCACCGAGTTTTTTGTATTTTGACTTAAATGAATGATATGCACGTGCCTAATTAAATGCAGGCTGGTCTAAATGCAGGGAGCGGTCACAAAGTGATGCGCAGGTTCTTACCTCTTGTCTTATGCTCACAAGCAACCAAACCAGATACGAACAGAAATAACTAACCGCCTAAACTATCCCTAGGGATCAGGGTTGTCATTTTTAGATGAGCAATACATATTCATACACCATAATAAGAAAAACAGGTAGCTGTTACTTCTTCTGCAGCACATGAACGCTTACAGATATTCAAACAATTAGATAGCCAATCATTTTATAACACAGTTATTGCTCGTAGTGGAAATATACCCAGAAAATTACTGAAGACCATCCAACAAGAACATAGGTTCAAACATCAAATACTCTTATAGTAAATAAAGACTGCTGAAAACGAAATAGTTCCTCTTCGACATCATTTATTGAATTGCATTGATACATTCCACATCTTTTGCTCTTTCCAGCAGGCAAATCGCAGTTTTTTCCAGCAAAACGAGGTAGCTCCCCTTACAAGTCAACAATTACAAATTTTCCAGCGGAAAAAACCCTTTTCTAAGTCCTATATTTTTCTATTTAAACTAGGACTTCTGCCCCCTGGGCTGCCCTCCAGCGTGTGGCTTTCAGCCTCCTTGACGATTCACCTTCTTCCCTGACTGTTGCGTTTTCCCAATCATCTTCCATAAGCGTCTAAATTCTGACCGTAACCGCCGTGACTGCTTCCTTGGTGCCTTTGTCGTTCATCTATTTTGTCCTTTCTTCAATCTAAGTTGCTTCGGCGATCCATGGGGTTTTTCCTGCAGAAACTTGAGTGCATTATCCACTAAATTGAGGTATTAAGCATTTCAAATTTCAGAGCATAAGATAAATCCACAGGGAACTAGCTTGGTTTATCCGGGCGAGAGCTTCATGGCGACACCAAATCGGCGGTCGGGAGGTCCCTGGATCGGACGGGACAAGGCTGCAGGAGCCGCAATGGCGGAGGGGGTAAAGAAACGGGTGAGTGACCAAACGAGCAACAACGTAGTCAGATGCCGGGCGGAAGGTATCGGAGGCTAGAAGGTTTTGTCACCCGCAACGGCGGACGGGACGCGAGTCGGTGGCGGGCGACGAGGTAAAGGAAAAGGTTCGAGTGGCAGTCGGCAAGTCGGATTTCGGGTGACAAGCAAATCGGAGGTCAACTCCTACCCTCTGGCCGCAACGGCGGGCGAGCCAAAAACTATAGCCAGCAATTTACACAGCGAATCGGGCGTCGGGTGAAACCTCAGTCGGGCGGAAGGTTTGGTCAGGGAGCCGCAACGGCGGGTGATGTGAGGCTCAGAAACTTCAGAAAGAGGCCTGATCAGCAGCGTGAAGGATCAAAATCAAAAATCAACTTTCTTGTTAAGGCAAATATCAACATTCTACGGGTAGTGAACAAACCAAACACGATTCAAATTGAAAATGGACACGGAAATTCAAAAAGCGGGCATTCAACTTCAAACAAAAACAAACAGATACGCTCGAGGGTGCCAATCCTTTGACAATCAATCCAAGCAAACAAAGATGAGGAGGGGTCCCAGGGTTTAAGTGACATAAAGTCGGGGAGAAACATTGCGGTAGCAACAGAAGGATTTTTGGATAAAGATAAGACTGCTCGAATAGTATTAAAAATTTATTCATTTACTTCTATATCAGGAGGTGAACTAGTCTTATTATTAGTGTTAGGATTTTGCCTAAACTGATTTCTTAAATACCCTATAGAAGAGGCATTTTCAGAATTAGTTTTCTTTAATCCTACAACTTCATTAGTTAACGCTCGAATAGCATTTTGTAATTGTTCTACATCAAAGGCTCTATATTTTTTTGAGTTAGGTATTTTAATTTTCTCACGAGGAAAAGTATCAACTTTTCCACTTCTATCTGGTTCATAAGACATGGAATCCTTCTCGACTTTAATCCTTCTCGACTTTAATAACTATCTAGGACAAAAATCATGAATTAAAACTATGTGACTAACCTATCTTAGTTGAGAGCAACTTGGAAAACTAAATTAATTATCAATTAATGATTTAAATAAACAAAGAGATAAGCAATAACAAATGAAATGAAAATATTTAAATTATTATCCTAAAATCACTTTGTTGAATATGCCCAACAACAGAAAATTAAAATAGGTAACTACTTTTAATTTATTTTGTGATGTCCTATTAATTAATAACCAATGTTCAATAACGAATATTTGAATAACAGGATTATATTTATTCATGAAAACATTGTAGAAAATACAAATGAAATCAAAAAATAAATATGAAATGTATTTATTACCAAATTTCAATTATCAATACAAATTTCAATTAACAAAAAAATCAGTAATATTCTCAATCAAACATCAATATTGTGCAAACAGAGTATAATTTCAAATAATAAATATAATTATATCACAGTACAATTGCATAAAATATATGGTGAGAAAACAGTATATATATATATATATATATATATGTATATTAAGTTTTCAAAATAGTAACAAGCAGTGATACCAATTTCAGAACTCTAGTCATAATTCTCCACGAAGGTAGAACTCCAGTAAAGAAATTAAAACCAGAACCTGTAATTGTATTTCCACTAAGTATTTTCCTTCAATACTCCATCCACTGTAGGTATTGATCAAACAAATTGATGTGATCTGAAATCATTATGAGATATTAGAAATCAAATGTTTTCATGAATGTAACACGAATGTCAGATAGGATCATGTTAATATGAACACTTCTGACTAAGGTAATTATTACATATTAAAATCCTTTTGAACAGGTGTCACTCAAACCAACAATTCGTATCTTGTACCAAACACATGACTACCAAATGTTAACAGGAAAGGATCATACGTGGAAGTCAATCGTGCTATTAAAACCAAATGATGTGAAGTTTTCATTTCAAAAAATGATGTCTCCTACGGTTTTGTAAATCCAACCAAGCACCAAGATCAACTTTGGATAATATTTTAAATCTTCAAAACCATATTTTATGCATGTAATAGATTCGAGGAGAAAATTATATAGTTTTGAATGAACTGATGGAATCCAAATCATCATATGACCTATTGCAAAGTATGATTGGATGGAAAATTTTATTAAAAACTAAACACTAGATCAAAAATCGATTACTATGATTATAACACAAATATTTTTATAGAAATTCGAAATGATATATAAAAATAAAATTTCGTTATTTGAGAAACATATATACAACTTTCCACAATTTTTAAAATGGCATAGTATTAAAAGATAAAGTTTTATGTAAAAATATATTATTGGGGTTAAAATAGAATATTTCAATTAATTCATCAACCCTAATCATATAAATTACAAAAAACTAATGATGAATACTTTGTCAGAAGAAACCAATAAAACCAAATTGTAACAAGTTCAAAATGGATTTTCATTTTAATCCAAAGAACTATTTAGCAGACTATAATTTAAATATCTTGAATCAATATATAATAAGATATATTGATAATAATGAAAATTGATTATATATATATAATTAGAAGATTAACAGCTGCTAATTTATTAAATTTATGAAAGTGTTTCCTAAATTTCTAGTATAACCCTTAACTCGTCTTAAATTGAGAGTACCTTCAGAATCGAAGATTATGAAGGCACTCTTATATAATTTTTATGATAAATCATAGAAGAGAACTGATCATTTTTATTTAGCAAAGAAGAAAAAATTTAGAGGGTTGTTGCCTGCTAACTGTACCCAAGTAGGTTTCCTCTTATGAGGATTCTTCTCCTGAGGTGGATCTATAGGTTCTTGAGGTTCTTCTAATTCTCGATATTCTTCTTGAATTTCTTCTTTCATGGTTATATCATGAATTTCGGGTGCTCTTGTTTATTCAAGTTCTTCACCCAGTCTCTTCCTGGATTTTATGTAGGCGGAATCTTCGTCAAATGTTACATCTCTGTTAATGTCAATCTTCTTTAATCCTGAGAAGTATATTCTGTAAACCTTCGATCTTTCAGAGTATCCCACAAATATACCCTTCTTTCATAAAGGATATAAATTCATCCTCTTTTCCTTTGGAATGTGTATGTATACAGGAAATCCAAATATTTTGAGATGGCTAACTTCTGGTTTCTTACTGGAGAAAAATTCTTTAGGTTTCTTGTTCTCGAGTACTCTATTTGGAGTATGGTTCTGTACATACACCATTTTTCTGGAAGCTTCTGCCCATAGATGCATGGGAAGATCTTGATGATGAAGCATGACCCTTGCTGCTTCCACGATCATTATATTGTTTCTTTCTGGAATCCCATTCTGTTGTGGATTATATAGAGTGGATAACTCCCTCTTAATCCCCGAGTCTCTGCATAGCTCTTTGAATTCCTTTGATGTGAATTTTCCACCATTATCTGATCAAAAGGTCTTGATCTTCTTATCTGTGTGATTCTCGATCAAGGCTTTGAATTCCTTGAACTTCCTGAATACTTCATCCTTGTTCTTCATAAATTATATCCATGTCTTTCTAGAAAAATCATCCATAAAAGAAACATAGTATACATACCCGCTTAGTGAACTAGATGACATTGGACAGCATACATCAGAGTGGATGATTTCCAATATTCATTTTGCGTTGCTCTCGCTACTTTGAAATGTATTCTTTATGTTCTTCCCTTTCGCACATCCTTTGCATACACCTTTATGTTTTGTCTGCATTTCTGGGAGACCTTCAACATCTTTGCTTGCAAGTGGTAGTGCTCTGTAATGCACATGTGCAAGCCTTCTATGCCAAAGCTCATTTGGTTCTACCAAGTCATGAACCAAAGCTTGTTCTAGTTGGCCCTTCAATTTGTATAGTCCTCCTTCTTGATCCCCAATCACTACTACATCATCGAAAGACTTTCAATTTGGCCACATGAGGACTTGGCCATCTACAAATGAAACCCTCATTCCTTTTGCATCTAATGCAGATATGGAGAGGAGGTTCTTCTTTAGTCCAGGTACAAAAAATACATATTTCATCTTGATAGACCTTCCAGAGTCAAGCTTGTATGAGGATTCACCACTACCTTTTATTGGATACTGGTAGTCATCTCTGAGTTTCACCTTGTGAGGTGATTCATTTTTAGATAGTTTCACAAAGGATTCCTTGAATCCTGTCATATGTTTGGAAGCACCATTGTCTATAATCCAATCATTGTTTCCATGTGTGATAGTTCCCATGAGAGAGAAAATCATAACATGTTCTTCATCATGTGAAGAATCATAACTATCTTGTCTGTTTCTCTTTGTGGAAGGTTCATCATCCTCTCCAGCATGAACATGATGTCTTCTCTTGTTTCCCTTATTCTTGTGAGAGCTACTTTTCTTTCTAGGACAATCTCTAGCAAAGTGTCCTTTTTCATCACATGTATAGAAAATGAACTTAGACTTATCTCTATGATTTCTAAAGTTATTCCTTTGATGAGATTACTTACCCTTGTGGTGCCTAGATCTAGTTTTCTTGGATTGTACTGTGAGAGCTTGATATTCACTTCCCATCTTTTCTTCTTGAGCTACTATCCGAGTTTCTTCTTGAGAGCATTCTTCCCACAGTCTGTGAACTTGACTAACTTCTTTTTGGCACAGATCCCTTGAATGAAAGAGTCCCATGTCCTAGGGAGACCATTCAAGGTGGTCATTACAATCTCTGCATTCCCCACTTCTTCATCTACTGTTTCAAGTTGTTCTTTGATCTGGGAGACCCTTGTGAAGTATGATTGTATGGTCTCCGCATTATGGATCTTCACATTCTTCAATTGGTTCCTTAAGGTCATCTTCCGGTTTATGTTCTTTCCTTCAAACAATTTGGTTAGGACATCAAACATAGCTTTAGGTGTCTTTAGGGAGGATACCTATGGTATTAGGTGATCCTTTATTGAATTGACAATAATCCTCTTATCCATAACCAACTTCTTCTTGTCTAAGGCCTTAGCCTCATCTCCCTCTGGAACTGGAATCTCGTCATTGATGTAGGAGTCCAACTCATTTTCTTCTAGGACCAGGGAGATCCTATACTTCCAGGCTCAGAAGTTATCAGCTCCCTCAAGATTTTCATCAAGCTTGGTATGATGAGATATCTTAACTGAGAACCTCAAATGGAAATACAAAAGATTTATATCTTACTAGGTCAAGATGTCGGAACTGAATTTGGAACTGAATTTCTGTAGTGTTGGTTCAGGAGCAGATTAGGGTTTTACTTTCTCATAGTTTTTTCCAACCAAATGCTTTGATCTTGACCTATAAACTTTGATTTTGAGGAGGAGATCAATCCAGGCCTGGGCTCACTCAAAAATTCCACCTTTGTGGAAAGCCCTAATTTTCGACACCAGTGTCGAGTAAAAAACTGAAAATGCTCAGAATCAGATTTTGCTTCCACAGAAAGATGCACCCCGCGGAGGAGAGTCTGTATAGCCTTCTTTTGCTGAAAATCTATGGAGAGAGATCCAAAAATTAGGAATCCCTAGTTTCTGCAGCTGCACATTGTCTTCTTCTCAAATTAGCTCTAATACCATGTTAGATTTTTATCACTTAAGCTAGCATTAACTTAGGATCTTAACTGAGAGAATAATAAGCACAACAATCAAACACATAAGACAATGAACACAAATATTTTCCTCAAGGAAAACATAAAGGATAAAACCCTGCAACTTCCTCAAAGAGAGAATCAGGACCAAATAGAAAATCCCCAAAATAGTAAGATGATATCCTGATAGCAGTAGCCTCTTTCTTTATAGCCCCGACAACTTCTTCTTCCTCAACTATGCGGTACAACTGAGTGTGTGTGATTGTGTAATAAATAGAGAGGCTCACTCTCTATTTATACTATTTCCCAACTTGACAATGAATCACTATGGCTGACTTCTCTAGGAGGGTCTAATAACCCTAGTGCCCTAAAACTACGGGGACTTTAACCCTTGAAGAATAGGAGGGTTACCCACAATGACTTGACATGACTGGTTTACATTATAAAAACTCCTGATAGGAACATCAAGGAATGACATGACTCAAATACATTATAGACACTTCCCGGAATAAAAATCGGGGTACAAGACATAAGATATACAAGTGAATACATTCCGAAGCTACAAATACATCAACACATGCCGATGGATTAGAGGAATCTTCACCTTTGGATCCGTCTTCTTCTTTTTTTCTCAAAGAGTTCGAAAAGCTCGGTTCCTCTCTAGATAGCTTGCTGATCTTGAAATAATTCTCATAATCATGCTTAGGCCAGAATCCATACTTGAAATAAATATAATCTCCAAAAGAAAGGTTTGCACAAATATTCCTACCCAAAGCTAGATAGTCCTCGTAGTAGTGAGACATGTTCTCACATGCTTCAATAATATCTATCAAGTTTTTCTTAACCATTGGAGAATCATATCTGACCTTTATATTAATTTGTCATAGTGGTATAGGAACTAAAAACACAGTCTCACAAAGAATACAAACAAATATGCATAAAATTGGCAAAATGGTGCTGCAATAGGAGTAGCAGCTTTGTACAATCAATGAATAATGAATAATACAATACAATGATCATGCAATATGCATGAATTCCAATACAATTCAAATTCCCAAGGAGGTCATTCAAATTGTATGAATGGGTGTAGCTTAACTGACTGTAAGCCACAGTAAACACACTAGTTAACCAACTGATCAAGTGTCGATTGACTAAAATGAGTCCTAACTGAATTCGGAGTGCAATGAATGACTGAGTCTAACTAAAAGTATCTTAGACACATGTCACTGCATGCAACCAAACAAGTGGTAGCGCATCATTAATTCCAATGATTCCCAATGAGGTTAACTGAAGTCAAACTGGCTATCAGAGGTGGTTGGAGGCGCCCCTGTTGACTCCATTTCATTATCCATTAATAAAATAATCAATATAATGAATGGAGGCACCTTCACCACTCAACTTAACTGATTGTAACCATTAGTTAGAAATTAGGTGCATTTATGACACTCAGATCACTCCCGGAGTGCTCTAGTTGGCCTCCCTAAATGAAGGAGAAGGATTTGTTGGCCTCCTTGACTAAAGGTAGGCATGGGTGTGCTGATGGTGATGTCATACAGTGCTCCTCTGATTCCAATTAAGCCAATAAAACTTAGGATAGTTGTTTAACAAGGCCAAATTGACCAAATTAAGTGTGCATGTTGGCTAAATGTCTCAAACACCCCCCCTTAAGCTATACTCAGAGGAGTAGAAACATAAAGTGCATGAGATGCTAGGGCCCCAACAACTAATACCATAGTTCACCCTGTACAATAAAGTAACTTCTTATTATAACCAGGGAAATAGGAAAAACCTCATGGGAAAAATACCCCCCCTCAAACTAAGCAGTAAATCAAGAAATTTTTGGTTCTTCTATGCAGCAACATCCTGAGACTATGCATGTGAACCTATGAATCCAAAATAAATGAATATTTTTGGAGGAATATTCCTCTTTTGAATAAGAATAATGTGCTCAAATGAATCAGGAACATAGACAGCTGTAGGATGAAAATTGGCCCCATGTAGAGCAACTAAAATCAACTGATAAGAGAGAAAAAGTGCTTGAGGATTCGAACCATGTGTGGAACACTCAAGAAACTGATATTTTTTATCCTTGAACAGAAAAACATGAGTGATAAAATCATCCCCAACTCTTAGGATCAAGTGTCCAAGCAGATGCAAAATGTTTTCCTCTTTACTAGTTCTGTGAGGAGATGAGCATGTGACCAAAGGTAGAGAATCCCTGGGACTATGGAGAGTGAATGCTTGAGATCCATAATATGATATAGATTCATAAATATCTAATGATTCACAAAATAAAATATCAGCAACCTCATAAGAGGAAACTAACACCAAGTCTCCAGCAGCAAATTTGAAGAAGAATTAGGGTACTTGATTTTTCACACCGAAGTTGGTGAGAGCAGCTTCAAGCCGTACTGAAAGATATTGGATTTTAAAATTTGAACAAAATAATATCATATTAGAAATTAAATCATATCCAAATATGTTTTCAACATATCCAAAACTGTGAAATGAAATCAAATCCCCAGCAGCAGTTTCGAAGGAGACTTGCGATACTCGTTTCTTCACACCGTTGATGAGAACAGCTACAAGCAATACTAAAGGTTTATGACCCTGAAATTTTGAATAAATAAATATCATATTAGATGCAAATAATATCATATAAAATCCAATAATTTTCATATAATATCCAAAAGTATGGTCAACCGAGACGATGGATGCACAGTTGTCTTTTTCATCAAAATTCTAAATTTTGGTGCATGCAATCCTGCAGGAATTTGCTGGAAGATCTAAATCATGGAGAGAAAATTGATAAATCTTTTAATATTATATTTTTTCCAAAATATCCAAGTTATTACATATTTTTACACCATAAGCAATAGTAGAGGGAGAAAAATCAAATTTCTCTTCACTTTCGGAAGCAATTACTAGAAAATTTTGCACATAATTCAAAGGAAAATCACTGGTGAATGTTTGCATGGAAGTGGAGCAGTTTTTTTATTCAATATAAGATATTCAAATTTATTTTTATATTTCATCCATATGAGGAGATGAGATATCATATATCTCACAAAATTTCAGAGCATCAGGAGAAGGAATCACTGCAAGGAGACTTTCTTCAATTCGGATTGACTGTGTAGAAGATTCTGCTTGTTCTTGATCTTGAACAACTTCATCACAGAGAGTAGAGGCTGATAATTATGAGTAAAGAACTCTTGTGGTTCTGGTTGTGATCTCCAAAGTTCTTTTACTATCCTCATTGTGCTTTCCAAAGGTTATGTCCAATATTGTCCAGAGATCCTTTGGGTATTCAGCAGAACCAATAACGTAACGCAAGCTAGGAGAAAGGGCCAAACATATTGCTCCAAAAGATTTATCACCATCATTTATCCATTAATTCTCATTCTCATAAGACTCTTTTCCAAGTCCAATAGACACCTCATCACTTTAGATATGCAATCATCTTCAACTTCCATTCTGAATAGCTTGTGAATGGGGTGAGAAGAGGGACTGATGAGTCCATTCAAAGTTGTACCTGTTAAAAATTGAAAATCACAACAAAAAGGGGCATTGTAAGGTCGGAGAGACTACACATTTTAGGCTTTCATCAAACCCAACATAATTGATCAAGTAATCTTGATCAACAATTCCTTTACTTGGAGTATTAAGTTGTAAGCCTTGGCTTCTGGTGCAATGATGGAATTTTGAGCTTTTGATCAACTTTTCATGCAAGATCTATAAAAAACCTTGTTTTTGAGAGATCAAAGATTTATCCTTCCATGATATCTAACACCATATTAATTTGTCACAATGTTCTAGGAGTTGAAAACATAATCTCACAAAGAATACAGACAAATATGCATAAAATTGGAAAAATGGTGCTGCAATAGGAGTAGAAACTCTGTATAATCAATGAATAATGAATAATACAATACAATGATCATGCAAGATGCATGAATTCCAATACAATTCAAATTCCCAAGGATTTCATTTGAATTGAATGAATGGGTGAAGCTTAACTAACTGTAATCCATAGTAAACACACTAGTTAACCAACTGATCAAGTGGCGATTGACTCAACTGAGTCCTAACTGAAATTGAAGTGCAATGAATGACTGAGTCTAACTGAAATTAGCTCAGATACATGTCACTGCATGCCAACCAACAAGTGGTAGCACATCATTAACTCCAATGAACCTCGATGAGGTTAACTGAATTCAAACTAGCCATCAGAGGTGGTTGGAGGTGCACTTGTTGACTCCAGTTCATTAAATATTAATAAAATAATCAATATAATGAATGGAGTCACCTTCACCACTCATCTTAACTGATTGTAACCATCAGTTAGAAATTAGGTGCATTTATCACACTCAGATCACTCCTGGAGTGCTCCATATGGCCTCCCCAAATGAAGGAGAAGGCTTAGTTGGCCTCCTTGACTAAAGGTAGGCATGGGTGTGCTCATGCTAATGTCATACGGTGCTCCTATGATGCCAATTAAGTGAATAAAACATAGGATAGTGGTTTAACAAGGCCAAATTGACAAAATTAAGTGTGCATGTTGGGTAAATTTCTCCAACACTCTTCCCCATCTGATGTCCAATAGTTTTCATCATATTCATATTTTGGTAGGACTCCTTTAACATAGATGATTTCTTCTCCTTCATATCTTCTACAGTATTCTTCATGCTGGTCATCATAGTCATCCTCATAGTATTACATGGATGCAAATTTATTAACTGGGATATTTCTTTCCATAGGAGTATCCAAAGAAAGAGCTCTGATACCACTATAATATCCCTGATCTAATGTATATATCAGAATATTAACTTTATGGAAATTTTAAATAAAAAATTCTGAAATTAAATTAATTCACACGAAACCTTCTCGGACTAGTAAATTGGGGAATTCTTACGAGAAATTTTGCAAGAAAAAGGAGTGAACAACGGGCATAAAAAAATAAATTAAGATATATAATTCCCTCTCCCCTATCACATTTATATTTGTTCCATTTAGGGTTCAGAATCTGCTCCCCAGAAACCTACTACCATGCTTCTAGGCATCCAAACCGTGAAACTAAGGAGGGTAGTTCGGTCTGTTTCAACCAGGGCCTTCTGGAAACTTGGAGAGGGTTGTTCCAGCATTAATATAACATAATTAAAGTTTTTGGACATTTTTTTGGATTTCTGGAAGGTTCTGAGAATATTTGGATGGATTTGGGTTTTTTTTGCATTTTTGGCCAATGGAAACCCTGCGTAGAGGAGGATCCAAAAACGTGGTATGAACCAAATGAAAAATAGTTCTTGATATTTTTATGGGAATATGGGCCTGTTAGTGACCCACAAGAACTGACAAAGATCATTTTGATTTAACATAACTTGTTTAACATCAGTTTTAGGAAAAGTAGTTATTAAAAGCTAGTAATATAGTTTGGGTCTAAGAGGAGCAGTTAAATCATCTCAAATTCATTTCTGTAAAATATAAGAATTGTAATAGAGTTAAATATAAGATTTTATAACATTAAATATCTCTTCAATCACTTCCCCATAATGGAATTTTTATTATGGAACTCATATTTATTCATTCCCCCCAATACATTGATAAAATAGGCCTTATTGGAAAAAGTGGGACAAGATTCTTTGTGGGAAGAGATGTTTCAACCTGATAAATGTAATTTTCAGAATATTATGATACTACAGAATATAAATTACATAATGGCATGAACATTACAAGGATGCTCCAAAAATAAGGGGCAGAAGGCCTGGATCATGACCAGCAAGGGGCTATGACCATAGGTTAAGCATGGGCTTCACTGGAGCTCATACTGAACTTGATGGAGGCTTAAAATAACTTTGATAATAATTCAACTTCTACAAGATATCACTCCACACCTACAATGGAAGAGAAGGGTATGGAAAGAGAGGGGAATGAAAGGTTGGGGCTCATCTCCCAATAGTATGGGGCACAACACTCAGAAGTAATGCTCACATAAGCATCATGTTGAAATATTGTAACTTCAAAGAATATTCTATATGTATCTTTTTTGGTCCCCAATGGTCATACCGGGAGAACCACTTGTATTATCTTGTACCCCTATACTTCTAATCGGAAGAACTAATAAGAGTCATGAGGTAGTCCCCTCTAATTGTAAAGGTGGGTCATTAGCACCCCAGTGTGGTTACTTGAGCCTACATGTGTAACTTGAGCCTACATGATTTAACTCGAGCCTACATGTCGAATGGGTTAATTCAAGTGAATGAATGAATATAAATAGAGGTGTGGTGCTACTCATTTGAGACACACACACTCTCACTTGTGTAGCACATTAGTGGAGAAGAGAAGTAGCTGGAGAAGGAGGAGGATTAGGCTTTGATCTCTTTGTTGATTTTATCTTTTGTCTTTTGGGGCATCTATATTGAGGAATATTTTGCTGGGTTTTTTCCTTTAGGGTTTTCCTTGGATAAATCTTTGTGTTCTCCTTTTGTATGGTTGTGCTTGTCTATCTTTCAGTGATCCTGTTTATATGCTTTTGTTATGAAATTGAAATGAAATACTAATGATATAGCTTAGCATATGAAAATTTAACATGGTATCAAAGCCACCCTGAAAGAAGAAATTATGTAGATAAAGAATCTAGGGATTCTTTTTTTTGGGTCTCTATCCATGATCGATCAGCAAAAGAAGGATAGACTGACTCTCCATTGAAGGGCACATCTTTTTGTCGAAGCGAAATTTGATTCCGAGCATTTCCAGTTTTGGTGCGGAAAAATAGGGCTTTCTACAGAAGAAGAATTTTTGAGTGACCCCAGCATAGGATTTTTCTCCTCATAAAAATTGAAATTTATAGACTTGGATCAAGAAATTTGGTTGGATGAAACTCCAGGAAAGTCAAACCCTAGTTTGACCCCGATCTGGAAAAACCCTAAATACTAAAACTACTAAGTTTTGGTACATTATCTATATCCTAATATTGATGAAGTATTAGGAGTTGAAAATTTCAAAGGCCAAATATAAAATCCTGATTTACACTGTGTCCAAAATTCAGCCTCAGATTCGCTACATTCTGGGAGATATGATCCCTCCAAGTTAGGGTTCACGCCTCTTCCAGAATTCATCCCTAAACAGGACACATGGGGAGAATTGATGTAGCATGGGCTACAGATGTCCAAATGGAATTACTAAATATTTTACAGAAATATCATGAACTTTACTTTCTGTGGTCCAAATTTCCAAACCTGAAGATGAACCAGTGACATGTGGCATGCTGTACAACTTCACTATTCTGAATAGTCCTGTAACAGGTCACCTTGTGAAAATGATCATAAATCCAAATTGGGGAAACAAATTCTGATGAAAACTATGGTGTTGGATCAAGGACATCTGAGTTTACCTTATTGTGAAATTTTATACATAGAGGAGCAATAATTTCATAGATATCATAGATACAGTAACAGGAATTTCTGCAGAAGAAATTGGAAAACTAGGGCTTCCTGTTCTGGGAGCTTCCCTCCACTGTTTTCAGAAAAGGAGTACATTGGACAGCTCCATTTGAAGAGATATATATTTCTGTCCAATCAAATCTAAAAGATTCAAAGTTTTTAAAATTAGGGTTTCTCTGACAAACCCTAGATCAGCCAGCTCCGGAAGCAGGACGGACACCTCAAATCGGTAAGATCTAATATTTTTCTATTTGCATTTGAGGTTCTTTTTTCAAAGTGATCTATCACATCATATTGATGATAATATTGGTGAATTTGAAAAATTCCAAGCATCGAATTATTTAATCTCTCTGAAGAAAATGAATTGGACACCTACATGAGTAGAGAGGTTCTAGTTCTAGAGGGAGATGAGCCTCAAAGCATTACACAAGAATAACTTGATCAAGGCCAAGAAGATCATTGTTGATTCAATCATGAATCAACTTGTACCACAAGTGTCTTCCCTAAAGACACTGAAGATGTTTGATTCCTTGATCAACCTATTTGAAGATAAGAACATAATTCAGAAGATGGATTTGAGAAAATAGTTGAAGAATGTGAAGATCCAGAATGCATAACACCTTGAAGCGGTAGAAGAAGAAGCAGAGAATGGCCTCCCATGATCATGGGATTCATTCATGTGAGGAATGTGTGCCAAAAGCAAGTGATTACTTTCAGTTGACTCTGGGAAAAATAAGAAGCTCGTCTCATAAGAAGAGAAGAAGAAAGATGGGACCAAATTGAAGATCAAGCTCTCACCATTCAAAGAAGATCTCTCAAGCGATGAGGAATATGAAGAACTCAATTCTTGACGAACCTGTTATCCATCTTATCCTTTGGATAAGAAATGATGATTTCATGAATGAAGAAGATGATGAAGCAGAATGATCAAGAAGGAGTCTACCCACGAAACAAACAAAAGATAAGTATTCAATTGTCATTTAATGATATTGTTTTGTTATGCATTTGATTATATTCAGTTGATGTGTTGTTTGCATACATGTGATGGGTAAGTAGCTCATGGTTATATACAAATCTCCATTGTCACTTATCTAGAATGAAACCTATTTGCTGACATATTGGATTAGTGCACAATCTCAATGATGTCATGGTAGAGATGGAAGGCATATAGAAAGTTTTTGTGAGATATGGATGAATGTTGTATTGGCTAAATAGTTGCATGATGCATAAGAATTTGTCATTATGCATATGTAGTTCTAACCATGCAACTGGTGCATTTGAATTGTAGGAAAGGTCCTGTACAACCTCCTAAAATAAAAGAAGGATGAGACTTGTTCCGAAGAACAAGTGATGACAATTCAATAAACATGAATCTGAAGCTCCCAGGGTCAGAGACACCATGACGAAAGAAAGAGCTTCAAAGAGCGGTAGATCCACCTCGAAGGATGAAGACCACCATGGGTATGAGAGATAACTCAAGATGAAGAAAAAAATTCTATGAAATAAGCTATGATCAAAGAATAACAGTTGATTATGGGGAATGATGTATATGATATGATTTTGAGACATAAAGGGAAGTACTTAGTATCTTCCATATGGATCTGCAAGAACAAGTGTACAAAGCAAGAATCGTGATTTGCCTCAGAAAGAATAGACTATGACATGACATACTCTATTGACCAGTATATATCAAGCATAGAATCACCTATACAGAATAAAGAAGGAATATAATACTCCACTTCAGGGGGAGTGACTACAGAAGATATCTGAGTTCAACATGGTACGACATGATGGACAACTTCCTGATGGATCGAGACTTTACCAAGAGTAAAGTGGGTTCCAACCTTCAAAGTTGAATGTAGAAGACTAGGATATGTTGACGATCTAACAAGATGAACTCATGGAATATGTTATGATGATGTTTGGGATATAGTACTCAAACCAGAAAGTAAGCATGTGGTATCTTACAAATGGATTTGCAAGATAAAATATGTCGCTGATAGAAGTAAGGAAAGACTTGTGTCTAGAGGTTTCTATAAGAAAGAGGGAATTAATTTTGGAGAGACACTTACTCCAAGAATCAAGGTACACTTCCTTCAGAACTATGATGGTAATTGCTTCCATGATGAAGTAAAGACAATCCTTCCTTAATGGTATGATTGGGGAAGAGTTTTACCTCGAAAGGATTTGAAGTTAAAGACAGGTGGACTCATATATGTAAGTTGAATAAGGCCCTCTATGGCATGAAGCAAGCTCCCAGAGCTTGGTATGGAAGGATAGTCAGTTTCCTGTCAATTATGGGCTTTACCAAGAGTAAAGCTGATCCTAAACTTTATCTCAAGGTTGTAGAAGATGAACATGTCATCCTGTTATTATATGTGGATGACTTATTCTTGACAGGGAAGGAGAAACAGATCATGGAAAGAAAGAAGAAACTAGTAGAAGAATTTGAGATGAAAGACCTTGGGTTAATGCACTATTTCCTAGGTCTAGAAATATGACAAAGTTCAGAAGAAATATTTCTCAACCAGGGAAATTATGTGGTAGAGATATTGAAGAGATTCAATATGTTTGAATGCAAATCCATGGCCACACCCATGGACTCCAACCTGAAGTTGTTAGCTGATGACTCATCATAGTTAGTGGATGCGACTCATTACAGATAGATCATTGGGTCATTGATGTACTTAACAAATACCAGACCAGACATTTGTTTTGCTATGAACACCTTAATTCAATATCTTGTTCAACCAAGACAGGTTCACCTAGTAGCTGCAAAACATGTGATGAGATATCTGAAAGGGACTATAGACCTTGCTCTATACTATGATGGTAGCCATGACTACAGACTGTATGGCTATACAGATGCAGATTGGGTTGGAAGTATCTCAGATAGGAAAATCACATCAGGTATATGCTTTTGTTTGGGGTCTGCTATGAGTTCATGATTTAGCAGGAAACAGTCCAATGTTTCTCTTAGAACAACAAAAGTAGAATACATAGCAGATTTCTCTGCTAAGTTGTGAAGCCATATGGCTTCGGAAGCTGATATCAGGTCTCCTTGACCTGAATATGGATAGTACATTGATTCCATGTGATAACGAGATTTGTGATAACAAAGAATCCTGTGCTCCATCTTAACACATAGAAATCCAATATTTCTACATACAAGATAAAGATGCAGATGATGATGTTTCAGTATTCCCATACTAAAGATATAGATGATGTTTTAGTATTTACATATTGTAGATGCAGATGATGGTGACTCCGTATTTCTATACTAAATATAGAGGTGATGATGCTTTCAGTATTTCTATACTGAAGATATAGATGATGATGCTTTCAGTATTTACATACTGGAGATATAGATGGTGATAGTTCGGTATTCACATACTGAAGATGTAGATGATGATGGTCTAGATGATGATGTGTTGAGGAAAAATATGTCTTGAGTAAATTTTGAACACTTTTTGAGACAATATTGGTGTGGTTCAGAAAGACCTTCCCCGAAAGAGGGAGTAGTGATGTTGTAGTGGGATTGTATCATCCCTGGGCACTTGCCCTAAAGTGATCCGGAGACATTGGTCTTCGAGAATGAAGAGGGATTGTATCATCCTGGGACATGTGTCTAGAAGATTTCCGGTGACCTCGGTCATCGAGAATGTAGCAAGATTGTATCCTCCTTGAACTTCGGTTTAGAACGGATCCGGTGAACTTCGGTCATCGAGAAGGTGGCAGGATTGTATCATCCTTGGACTTCGCTTCAGAACAGATCCGGTGAACTTCGTTCATCGAGAAGGTGGTAGGATTGTATCATCCTTGGACTTCGGTTTAGAATGGATCCAGTGAACTTCGGTCATTGAGAAGGTGGCAGGATTGTATCATCCTTGGACTTTGGTTCAGAACGGATCCGGTGAACTTCAGTCATCGAGAAGGTGGCAGGATTGTATCATCCTTGGACTTTGGTTCATAATGGATCTGGTGAACTTCGGTCATCGAGAAGGTGGTAGGATTGTATCATCCTTGAACTTCGGTTCAGAACGGATCCGGTGACTTCAGTACTCGAGAACGTGTGTTGATCCCGTAATTCCTAGAGGAAGGATTGTCCAAGTTCCACATATGTGTTGATCCCATAATTCCAAAAGGAAGGATCGTTAGTAACTCCATAAAGACTTAAATCCCATAATTTCAAAAGGAAGGATCATCGACTTGATCCCGTAATTCAAATAGGAAGGATTGTCTGAGTTCCACAGATGTGTTGATCCCGTAATTCCAATAGGAAGGATTGTTTGAGTTCCACAAATGTGTTGATCCCATAATTCTGAAAGGAAGGATCGTTAGTAACTGCGTAAAGAACTAAATCCCATAATTCTGAAAGGAAGGATCATTAGTAACTCTGTAAAGGCCTAAATCTCGTAATTCCGAAAGGAAGGATCATTGGTAGCTCCGTAAAGACTTGATCCCGTAATTCCAACAGGAAGGATTGTCTAAGTTCCAAAAATGTGTTGATCTCGTAATTACAATAGGAAGGATTGTCTGAGTTCCACAAATGTGTTGATCCTGTAATTCCGAAAGGAAGGATCGTTAGTAACTCCGTAAAGACCTAAATCCCATAATTCTGAAAGGAAGGATCGTTAGTAGCTCCATAAATACTTGATGCCATAATTCCGAAAGGAAGGATCGTCTGAGCTCCACATATGTGTTGATCCCGTAATTCTGAAAGGAAGGATCATTAGTAACTCCGTAAAGACCTAAATCCCGTAATTCTGACAGGAAGGATCGTCTGAGTACCACAGACATGTTGATCCCGTAATTCCAAAAGGAAGGATCATGTTAATGATGATGATGTTGATGTTTTGATGATGTTGATGTCTTGATGATGATGATGTTGATGTTTTGATAATAATGATGTTTTGATTATGATGATTTTTTCATGATGATGTTTCTGATCAAAAGACCAGAGTATGATGATGATGTTGTTGCTGATCGAAAGGCCAAAGTGCTGAAGATGATGTTATTGATCGAAAGGTCAAAGTGCTGAAGATGATGTTACTGATCGAAAGGTCAAAGTGCTGAAGATGATGTTGCTGATAGAAAGGTCAAAGTGTTGAAGATGATGTTGCTGATCGAAAGGTCAAAGTGCTGAAGATGATGTTGCTGATTGAAAGGTCGAAGTGCTGAAGATGATGTTGCTGATCGAAAGGTCAAAGTGCTGAAGATGTTGCTGATCGAAGCAGTCAAAGTATTAATGATGATGAAGACTAAAGATTGAAGATGAAGACTACATAATGTCGAAAAGCTTCCAATGATTTATAGATGTGTTACCCTGATGATGTTGATGATGTCCTCTATCTCTCTCCTACTATTATTGTTGTTGATGTTGTTGTAGAATACCCTTCTCGTTAAGGGGGAGTGTTGAAATATTGTAACTTCAAAGAATATTCTATATGTATCTTTTGTGGTCCCCGATGGTCCTACCAGGAGAACCACTTGTATTATCTTGTACCCCGATTCTTCTAATCAGAAGAACTAATAAGTGTCATGAGGTAGTCCCCTATAATTGTAAAGGTGGGTCATTAGCACCCCAGTGTGGTTACTTGAGCCTACATGTCGAATGAGTTAATTCAAGTGAACGGATGAATATAAATAGAGGTGTGGTGCTCCTCATTTGATACACACACACTCTCACTTGTGTATCGCATTAGTGGAGAAGAGAAGTAGCTATAGAAGGAGGAGGATCAGCCTTTGATCTCCTTGTTGGTTTTATCTTTTATCTTTTGGGGCATATATATTGAGGAAGCTTTTGCTAGGTTTTTCCCTTTAGGGTTTTCCCAGGATAAATATTTGTGTTCTCCTTTTGTATGGTTGTGATTGTCTATATTTTAGTGATCCTGTTTATATGCTTTTGTTATGAAATCGAAATGAAATACTAATGATCTAGCTTAGCATATGAAAATTTAACACATCAAGCAATAAAATCATCAACCAAACTAAATAATAGAGTTGGAATAGTTATTTTATAGAATTTATGTTGACCTATTGAGCAAGTTACTTGGCTTGGTGACCTATGAGAATAGGTCACCCATGAGTGGACATACTTTCCTTTCTTTTCTTTGTTTTTCCTTTCCTTATTTTTCCTCTTTTTCTGAATTTCCTTCTTTTCTGAACTTTCCTTCTTTTCATACTTTCCTTATTTTCATACTTTCTTGCTTTTTCTATTTTATCATGCTTTCTAGATTTATGCTTATTTTCTTGAAATGTTCATCTTTTCTCATTTTTGGCAACATTTTTGGACTCTAGTCCTTACTTTACTGAGCAAGTTTATTTCCACATCATTTAATTGCATAAATAATAAAATGATGAAATTAAATTAAATACATGCCTCAAAATGATTATTAGCAATATTTTTCCTAGGAAGAATAATTAATGTCAATTGGATCCCCTAGGAATTTCATCATGGTCAACACTTTTGATGTCCCAAAATATGGGGACATGACAATATAGCAGTTTCCCCAGTGGTTCCAAATACCAGTAGGTTAAGTAGAGATCATAGTGAGATATGGTGAAGGTTACATCCTCACTTAACAACCTAATTGTTTCACAAACCAAGACATAGTGGTGCACACAACTCACAACCCAAATTACAGTAGTAATCAAAGTGGCATAGCATTGTTATGAGAATGTGGGACTGTATTGTTATGAGAAGCTCATACTTCCAAAGTCATATAGCATTTTCGAGCTGAAAATTTTTGTTAAACCTGCAAAGGTATGCTTATTGGCCACATATGCAGATGGATGTTGCTAAATTCATTAGAACTTTTGTATTTTGTTCTACATTAACTCCTACTAAAATACATGGATAAGGTATGGTTACGACTAATTATATGTGTTAGTCAATTGGTTTAGCAAGAATTCTTTGTTGATAATTTAATTCCTTACCAAAAATACCATCACTGGTCAAGCACAACTTAATTATTTTTCCAGAAACAACATAGGTATAATTAAGGTAAAACAATAAAAAGGAACAACATAGTTTTTGACAATTTCAATGTGAAGACGTGTTTTGACTACATCCATGTAAGAAGCGGTTGTAGTGTAAATGGAAGAAAATGAATTTGAGGGTCTTCTAGGAGCTTCCCCTAAGGACTTATCAGAGTTGTAGCAGCCATAAAACAGTACTAAGATGGTTGACATTCAATCCTAGGCAGATTATAACCTCAAAACAAATGATAAAGAGAAAATATGGGACTATTTTTAGCCTAAAAGAAATGACTTAGGTCAATTCCAACAGTAAAACAACCTTAAACAACAATATGTCTAAATTTTGGGTAGTTTATGTGTCATCTTCCATGGTATAGTTTTCCTCACTCTTATTGTGAATATGTCAACAAAAAAGTGTAATACCCCCTAATCTAATATTTTTGAATTCTATTGGAAAATACTTTGATTATTATTTTATTATTCTTTGGCACAAGGTCAAGAATAAAACATTTTATTTGTAATAAAAAATTCCTTATTATTAAAAATTGATGAAGGAGAACACAATTGGAAATATATTTTGAAAGAGTGTCTGCAGACCCATAAGAGGGAAATGACAAGTGGTTGAGACCACCGAGTGAGAACTCAAGATGCAGGAGGCATGATCCCCAAAAATCAGGTCTACACTCCTAGTTGAGTTCTTGAAAAGCAGGAGGCTCATAAATGACCAAGTCCTAGGAAAAATATTATTTGTTAGTATGTCCATGAGTAGTAGGAGGCTACCATTGGATGGGGATTAACATATGTATCATGCAAGAGATGGCACATTGAGATATTTTTCTCTTGTGGTTCAGCGAACAAGCTTGGGGGTTCTAGATCAAGTAAATTGGCTTCTATGGGAGTTGGTTGGGAGGAATAGCTTCTCAACTTGTGTTTTCCCAGCATTGGTGCCATGTTCCTACTATGTTTCAGACCATGAATGATTTAGATGTAGTAGGATGTATATGTGAAATGTTAAAGTGAAGTTATATTTCAATACTGTATTATTCTTATGCATTCTATAGAACTATTATCTAGGTATATTCTAAATCTGTACAACATTAAATCGTTCCAAATGTATCCCAGATTGGACATTCATACCGATATCCAGGATTGTTAGTAATGAACTATAGTAGCAATTATTATTTAGTTCTGAGTTGAATTACTTAGGTCTTCATGTCATTGATCTGTTATACTGGAATTATTTAGAAGTTAGGAATCCACATCTAATGGATCACATCCTCTGTTTTTACATGGTATTATATGTTACTTATTTTTACTTCCTTTTGAATTTGTTTTTTGTATTTCTCCCTTAAATTTTCATTATGAATTTAGGTTGTCGAATGAAACTTTAATGCTTGTTTACAGTTTAGTTCTGAGCCATTCAATATTGTGTTTGGAACATATTTACATATAGAAAACTATATTTTAAACTATACAAATCCTATAAGTATGTTAGCATAGTGGGTTGATTGTTCTCAAATCATGACCATTCGGTGGAAGCAAGGTATGGTTGAAAACACTAGGATAAATTTCTAAATCCAAATAATTTATGGTGAGTTAAACCCCAAATACACAAGAAACTCGGTGAATCCACAAAGTTAAAAATTGATCCACAAAAACTAGAATATTAACGGTTCAAATATAAACCACAGCGAGATCGGCGGTTCAAATAAGTGTAGAAGATGGATCTATGGAAGTCCTGAAAAGTCGAAGGGAAACCTAACTTCCGCAATCCACAGGGTTAGACATTGAATTCCAAATTTAGAAGATCAATGATCCAAATCTGATCCGCAAAGCACATCAACGGCTAATGTTAGTCGTGAAGTTTCATTTGAAAGTCCAAGTGATTGTTTTATGAATTTTTTGACTTCCAAGTTCTGCACTTTTGAATTCCGCAACGGAAGGTAGAAAGAAGAAATTTCAAGTGATTGTGTTATGAAGTTTCCAACTTCTGAGTTCTGTAGAGAAAGGAGGAAGGCAGAAAGTCCAAGTGATTTTTTATGAAGTTTTCGACTTCTGAGTTCCACAATGGAAGGAAAAAAGCAAAAGAGGGAAAGAAGAAAGTTATAACTTTTGAGTTTCACAGCGGAAGGTGAAAAGAGGAATACGGAAGATAGAAAGTCCAAGTGATTGTTTTCTAAATTTTTCGACTTTCGAGTTCCATATCGAAATGCGGAAAGAGGAATGTGGAAAGTAGAAAGTTCAAGTGATCATTTTATGATGTTTCTGACTTCCGAGTTTTGTTGCGGAAAGAGGAAAGGGGAATGCAGATGGGAGAAATTCCAAGTGATTTTTTAATGAAGTTTCCAACTTTCAAGTTCCGTAGTGAAAGGCGAAAAGTGGAAGGCAAAAAGAAGAAAGTTCAAGTCATCATTTTATGAAGTTTCAAACTTTCGAGTTCCAAGGTGGAAGGTGAAAGGAAGAAATTCCAAGTGATTGTTTTATGAAGTTTCTAACTTTCAAGTTTTGTAACAGAAGACAAAAAGTAGAAAGTTTAAGTGAACGGTTTTATGAAGTTTCTGACTTCCGAGCTTCGCAGCGGAAGGTGGAAAGAAAAAAGATCAAGTGATCATTCCATGAAGTTTTTGACTTCAACGTCCACAGCGGGAGGTGAAAAGAGGAATACAGAAGGGTGGAAAGCGGAAGGAGAAAATCCAAAAGATCAAGTTCTCATTCCATTAATTTTCTAACTTTCGAGGGCCATAGAGGGAGGCATAAAGAAGAAGACAGAAGGGCGAAAAGCGGAAAGCGGAAAGAGAAAAGATCAAGTGATCATTCCATGAAGTTTTCAACTTCCAATGTCCACAGCGGTAGATGAAAATCAGAAGACAGAAGGATGAAGAGAGGAAGCCAGAAAGAAGAAAGTCCAAAATATTGTTTCATGAATTTTCCAATTTCCAAGGTCCACAGCGGAAGGTGGAAAATGGAAGGTAGAAGTAGAAAAACTTAGTTTACTGTAGAAATGTCTATTTTGGTTGCAAAATGGACCTATCAGTGGCAGAATGACTATTATAGGCGTCCTTATGCCTGAGGATGATTTATACAAGGATGAATTTGACCATTTAATATGGCAAGTGTGTTTTTATGTGTTTTATGTCATAACAGTTGGGTATTTGATTAATGTGTCTGTAGACATATAGATATAGAAAAAATATATTTTATTTTTATTTTTGAGGTATGTTACATATGGGATAAGAGCATGGTTTCAGGACTAGGGCTGAATAGGCTCAACACAAAATTGCCATAAAAAACAACAAACTAACTCATGTTTATTTTGTCTTGAAAATTCTCTTACACAACAAAGCAAAGTACAAATATTTTTGCAGGAAATATGGAAGATGCGGGAACGTCTGTAGAAGAGAAACGTCGCCCAAAACAACCTTTAAATGAAGAGGATAATCTAAGGGATGGAAATTTGGGACAATAAATCTAAGTTAAAAAGGACTATGAATGAACTAAGATATGAATTAAGAAACATTAAGGAAGATAATGAGTGAATTCTGAAGGCTCAAGAGGAGATGGACACTATCTTGTTAGCAAAAATCCATAACGAAGAAAAAGATAAAGGATTTTGATCAGGAACTTCCTAAAAATGCCTTGTACAATAAACCTAGGGGTAGGAAGCTGCAATTTCCCACCATAACTATGACACTTCAAGTGAAGAGTCAATTAGACACCACAGAAAAACTCATTAGTTAAGCGAAATCAATGATGAAAATAAAAAGAAGAAAAAGTACATACCCTATGAGGAAATCTGTGGGGAGTTCAAAAAAATCAAACCACTCATGTTTAATGGTGAAATTGAGAAGGGAGAGGAGGAAAAGGTATGGCTTTCTAGTATGAAAAAATAATTCCAGCTATATAATTACTCATATGAGTTGAAAACAAAAATAACCATTTATAATCTGACTGAAAAGGAATAAATTTGTTGGCAAGATATAAAGAAATTTAAGGGTATAAAAGAAAGGTATGTAACATAGAAAACTTTTAAGAAGATGTTTAAAAGAATGTATTTATATGAATAGTATTATGAAGAAAAAGACAAGGAGTTTTATGAACTAAAGTTGAGGGCCGTGACAATGAAAGAACTCTGTAGTAAGTTCTTAATCTTACTTCGCTATGTCCCCTACATAATTGATGAGAAGCCCAAGATACAGTGTTTCCTTAGTTTCTTGCCCCTCATGTTTAAAGAACAGATTGAATGACAATCCCAAAACACTAGAGGAAGTGATGAGGAAGGCCAACTTCTGGTTTGACCAAAACAAAAATAAAAGAGAAATTACACCATATTGGAAAAATCAAAGGCCAAATAATTTTGATTCTAAAGGAAAACAAAATAAGTTCCATTAAAATGGGGGAAATAATCAAAGAGGGTATCGGGGTAAAAATTACAAAGGTTTTAGACCTCAAGATTCTGTAGTACCCTCAACAGTTCCTAATAAAAACACAGCACAAAAAGAACTCTTAAAATGTTGGGAATGTGGAGAGACACACTACTTTAAATACTGTCTAGCAAGGAAGCAGAAGTTTAATGTCCATTCTATCCAGGAAGTAGTGACACTTGGGGATATGGCCAAGAGCATTCCCACAATCTGCGTTGCACTAGAAAATACACAAGCAGACCACTAGAATTCCATGGTAGAAATTGAAGGTATGATAAACAATCAACATATCTTTGTATTAATTGATCCATGCACAAGCCTAAGTTATATTTCACGTAGAGTAGTTGGTTTATGCAATTTGGTACCTGAAAATTTGACTAAGTCTTGGCTAGTACATTTAGCCACAGTTACAAAAACAAAGGTTACTAACATTGTTAGAAATTGGAAGATAATGTTGAATGATTTCCTTACACATGTGAATGTAAATATATTGCCTTTAGGATCGTATGATATGTTGATAGGAATGGATTGACTTGAAGAGCATAAATTTCTGCTAAATTGTTTTGATAAATCATTTACATGTATTGATGATAATGGAAACAATATAAACGTAAAAGGAATTCCTAGGAAGGTCAAGGCAACTACAAAACGGCCGACACAAAAGGTCAAGGCAACTACAGAATGGCCAACAAAGGTTTAATACTTGAATAGTGAGCACAACACAAAAAGTGCCTTAGGTAGAGTTTGACACAAAAGGACTAACGAAACAAGTCTGCAATGTAGGAAACATTGATAGATTCCCCATATAATTGGAAAAGAGACCAACTGGAGGAGTAAGAAACTCTGAATTGGGATAAGATCAAAATACTAGGACCCAATTATTGATAGACTCAAAACCGGTGCTATGTTCAAGGAAACAAGACTTGTTGCCATGATGTAAAAAACATGTGAATGAACTTGCCTTCCCCTCTTTCTCATAAAATTTTAACGATTCCAAGAAATCAAAATCATGACCATCTTCATTTTTGGCAAGCTCGAAGAAAAGACAGAAGAATGCTTGATAAAGCACTTATTCGTGGATTTTACGAGCCTGAACAAGTACATGCTTGTTGGTGTTTTCATAGTTTAGAGAGTCTAAAAACTACAAAGAAGACTCCAGGGGGGTCCTTTTTCGTCCAATTTAGTCTCCTGAGGCCGAAAAAGTATAAAACAAACCACAGAAGAACTCTCTTAGCTTCTGAAGAAGTAAGGTGCACCTTTTTTGTATTTAGTCAAGAAGGTCTGAGAAAGGTTAAATTACCACCTACCCAACGCTCCTTGAAAAGCAGCATATAGCCTTAGTTTTATGAGTGTGAAGGAAGGCAATATCACTTGGAAAGATCCATTTGATTATGAGAAATGGGGCTTACAACAATAAATTCGATGCTTTGTTCTGAAGGGTTTAACGAGCATGACAAAGACATAAAGTACACTCAGAATATTTTTCATGTCTAGGTCCAGAGCAAAAAAAAGACATTAGAGTAAATTTCAACTCTAAATGGGCCTCTTAAAAAAAATTAATAAAATAATAAAATAATCTTTATTAATTTTGGAGGAAGAAAAGAAAAAACTACTTTTTTGTTTGTATTTTCGACATATCTGCCTGTGTTTTTACTCAAATTTCAATCGAGAGAGCTTTTTTGGATATGAAATTAAATTCCGCATCCAACAAGTACCCACTCAGCATACTCTTGATGGACCCTGCTACCCTAGAAACAAGAAATACCTTTAAAAATGTGATGATGACATCATCATCACATTTTTAAAGGTATTTCTTGTTTTTGGGGTAGAGGGGTCCATCAAGAGTATGCCGAGTGGGTAATTGTTGGATGTGGAATTTAATTCTACATCCAATGAGCTCTCCCGATTGAAATTTGAGGAAAAACACGGGGAGATATATCGAAAATACAAACAAAAAAAGTAGTTTTTTTTATGATACCTATCCCCAAATTTATATTAAAAAATTGTTTAAGACCTATACGGTATTTCAAATTTAAANAAATTAAAAGGCCCATTTTGAGTTTAAATTTCCTCTAATGGAAAACTAAGCTCACACCGGGGGTTCCTTTTTCGTAAGTTTAGTCCCTCAGGTCCGGAAAAGTGATAAACCTATGCCTAAGAATACTCTTCTCAATTCCAAAGAAAAGAGAGTGTTCCTTTCTTGTATTATTCCACATGGTCCTAGAAAGTGATAACTACCACCAATGTGGATTCCCGTTCACATATTCTTAATGAGCCTGAATGAACAAGTTTACTCAGCAATCAAGTCTATTTTGAGGAGTTAGACCCGGGCCCAAAGAATCTCAATACCTTTCCTGTGTATTTTTAACAAGTTTGAAAAATTCAACTCATGGCCTCCTTACTGTTTTTAATGAGCTTGAAGGAGAGTAGAAAGAATGCTCTAAATGCGAGGAGACGAGTGTCATATACAGGTGAAACTAGTTCCAAGTGCAAGGAACAAACCTATGCATAATGCAAGTAAAGTGAGCAAGATAAGGAAACTCAGGGAACATCTCCTTAGGGTAAAAGGTGTCAAGTTGCAATGGCAAAATTATACAAGGCTTAGTGATGATGAGAACAAAGATGAGGGATTATACAACGAGCTAAAAGTGTGTAAGATAGAATCAGGCTCATAAGCGCAAGCAGGCCACATGAAAATGTAATTACAGCTTGAACAACAAGACAAGGCCAGTAAACAGTTGTGAATTCAACTAAAAATCATGTCTCCAAGAAACAATAACATCATAATCATATTCAGAAGAAAATATCTGATGCAGGTCACTTTGGTAGAAACACATGTGGCTTTGTTATCTTCTACAAAAGATGTAGTCAAGGAAGAATCAACGAAAGAGGACTCTATAGTGCCAATATCTTAGGGTTTATAATCAATAATATCAACCTCAGAAGGAGAGAAAAAATAAACAAGGGATATAGAGTCTGCAGGAACAAACTCAATATCATAGGAGTTGAAAAATTCATAAGAAAAATCAAACTCGTCAGGATCACTGACTTGCTATTCAAAGGGAGAGTCCAAAAAATCAACAAGACCAACATAAGAATATCAATCCATTTGAAAATCAGGCTTACTAATCAAATTAGGGTTAGACTTAGTCACAACTGAACCAACATCCAAAAGGTTAGACTGTATCAAAGACTCTAGGAAGACTTCATCCAAAGGAAGGAGATCATCCGAGATAGGACACATGTCTAAAATTTCAAATGGATTAACAGAGTGGAAATTAGGCCCCACAGTCTGTATAGGATGACTCTCCTGGTCAACTACTGGGAATAAGTCCCAAGAAGGTAAGCATGAAAACATAGGCTGCTTCTCAGTAGCAATTGAACGCAAAGGACATGAGGCCGCATAGTTCACCTATGATGAGGTAGTGTCTATAGAAACACTAGGAATCAATAAAGGAAAGACCTAGTCTCTAGTTGGGTTAGGAGAAGAATCAAGAAAATCCAACTGACAGATAGTGACAATTTATTCACCATGATTAAATTACACCACACGAAAAAATGTTGACACCACAGCTTGCATGGCATAGACATAATCCCATCCAAGCAGCATATTGAAGTCCAAGGGGTCTTCTATAACCATGAAGTCAACTAAGATAGTATTCCCACCCAAAGCAATAGGTGTTTGAGCAAGAATTCCCAAGGATAGACAAGTTCTTCTATCAAATGCCAATAACTGACTAGCAGTCAACACAAGGCTGGGAGATCACATGCCTTGCCATGCATGAGCAGACAAAATACTAACTGAGGCTCCTTCATCAACAATACAATGAGAAATCATGTATGGTTGAACTCTGACCTTTATCTGGAAAGGTGCATCAGAAGGAAGTCACGGCTCAACTAGGCTATCCCAATCAAAGGATGCAATCCGAGAGCTTGGTGGGGGTTGATCCAAAATGAGTTCAGTGCCCCCTTGTTCAGTAAGTTCTGAACTAGTAGTGAAGAAAATGTGACTAGCAGACACTTCACTCTCTGAAAGAAGAGTGGGATTGATCAACAATGGAATTGATTCAACTGCTTCATCAAAGTCACTCTCCATAGGGACAGTGGGATTGACCAAATATGAAATTGGTTCAATCACATTAGGATCACTCTCTGGAAGAAGAGTGGGATCGACCAAATGAGATTGGTTCGACCGCTTGATCAACCAAAGGTTGAGTATGGTGTTGAGAAAATATAGGTTGTTCAAAAATGGGATGACCATGAAACCAAACTCTTCTTACCTCTTCAATAGAAGGGCATTTATAGGTAAGGTGGTCTCCCTCACAAAGGTTACAAGGAAACTTGGTCTTTTGTTTTGAATGGGTAGTCTTTTCAACAGTGTCAACATGAATCACAGTGGCTGATGGATCATCTTCAGCATGAACCACATAAGCTGAGAGACTGCCCCCAGCATGGCTTGCAGAGGCTGAGAGACTACCCCCAGCATGACTTGCAGAGGCTAAGAGACTGGGTCCAACATGACCTGCAGAGGTTGAATGGGTGCCCCCTTGCTTATGTGCCTTCTTCCTATTCCTCCTTCTTTTACTCCTTTTAGACTGTCAGTTACTAGTATTGGTAATTTCACCGCATGAGGTAGAAGGACTAGGAGAATCAACTACAGGTGTTTTGATGCCCATGCTATAAGGAGCTTACTTACAAAGAATCAGAGGCATTCAAGACAGTTGGAGTGGAAAACAACAACACCGATATCCCTAGGGTGAATCCAGGCAGATTCAAGGTGGCCATCAAAGAAACACCAAGATTCCCTGTGAAAGGAATAGTACAAGGAGTTCCCTGCATGGGTATCTCTTGGTTAATGTTCAAAGAAGGGTTAGCCATAATTTCAAACTAGGAGACAAATTATGAGGTTGAAAGGCAACAAAAATTACAAAGCACACACCTAATGGCACACTAAGTACAGACAAACTACACAGCACTCACTAAAAATTCCTAAAGCCAAACAGAAAAACAGGTATAAGATACGCTTTCCAAAAGAAAGTTGAGAGATAGTTACTTGGAATCCCTATAGATGTTCTTAGGCACAAGTAGAGGAATCACCCACCGCCCTCCCACACCTTCTACCGGGGTTACCTTCCAAGCCCATCCAAGGTCAACCATAAATAGCCTTCCGGTGTACCTATGTATGAACCCTAGATGTCAAAGAGACTAAAGGCTACCTTAACTATATTAATAGTCTAGGGGGACAGTTGCAAGCCTGATTCATATGCATGGGTAGGGTAGAAAATTCTGAAACCCTGTCTAAGATAGAATCCCCATATCTATAAAAATATTGGTCTGTGCTTTGACAAGGAATCAGAGGGTCATCTCCACACCTGACTTGGTCTGTTATAGCTGATTTTACCACACCTGGTGAATCACATGTGTATGGCCTTCCCCTGTCCCTCTGCAGACTCTTTGGACCCCATGGACCTTTTTTATACCTTTGATGTTTCCAAGATCATCCCTAAAAACATGCTTAAATTTCTATACACGACTTTTAAACCCTTTATTGCGTATATACATAGGTTTGACCCCTAAAACCATGTACATCGGGATGTGTGTAAAAGGCCAAATTCTTTTGGTGTTTTCCTTGACATGGATCTGACTCACTTGTCTCCTAGCCTTCCATATGCCTTGAGATCACTCGGGTTCAACCTTTCATTTCCCCATTGAAGAGCTATATAAGGAACTGTTTGGATACATTGAAGAACGTGTGATAATTGAGAGCAAAGAAACTATAGTCCATTGTTGGTGAAAGTTATGCTTGAGTTTCCCTCCCTTTGTCCCTTGGAGCACTTTGGTGTTCTTCCCATGCTTGCCTTTTTCTTATGAGCTTTCTATCGAGAGATGGAGGATTGAGGTGGTGGATGCCCAAGTGGGGGATTCAGTTTCTCTGATTCGCAGACGTGTCGATAGAGGTTTTGTTCATTGTAATCTCTGATTTTATATTAATAGAAATATATTTTCCTATCCAATAATGTATGTTTGAATGAATATTTTATCCATGGATGATTTCAAATTCTTATATGTTGTTGATTATATATGCTAGAGTAGATCTAACACCAATATATATAGCATTCTTGTCTTGTTTAATTATTGTTGAGGAAGTAATTTATCAATTCAAGCTAGAGTTGGAAAGCTCAACGTGGATCTACTTCAATCGTCCAGAATAAGGTACGAGTTTTGATCATTTAGTGTTAGATATTTGATTTCTCTTGCATATTGGAAAGGATTGATTTCTGGAGTCAAGCTATCTATTGTGGTACCCCAAGCCATAGGAATTTCTCTCCATAACAAAATTGCCAACTCCGCTGGGGAGTTCCTAGTAGTTGTCCTTTGGGGGTTTTTATCGACATTCAATGAATTTGAATTTCTCTTATTTCTTTGTTTCTGTGTCGGGTCTAGGGGCATGTATGCCTGGTAGTGTCTAATTGGTGTGAAGTTTATCTCAACTTGTCTGTTTGCCCTTTTTTTTATGCACTTTTCTTCCTGTACACAATTTTTTAACTCCCAATCACGTATATATGCGGTTTTGACTGATATATCTGCGTACATATGCGGGTTTGCTGCGAACAGCCTCATATGCCCTTAGTTTTTCCTTATAGAGGAATATTGATTGTTGCTGGGTGAATGTTCATGATTGCTGAGTCTCCTTTAACACTGCTAGAGTCTGTATACACCTCTGTTTCTGACCAAAGACATTTTTTTTTAGGGTAGATTTCTTTTTTAAGAATGTTCTTGTCATTGCATTTTCAATTTTTTGTTTTGGGATTAGTGCATTTGATTTATTTTACCTTGGTACTTTGTGTGAGTGTTGTTTGAGTGTGGTTGCTAAGATTGGGCGTAGTAGAATCATTCTTTTTCTTTGGTATCTCATTTTTGTTTCAAAAAATCCAAAAATATTTGCTTATTTGCATCATTATGCATTGCATTTTTGCATTTTGCATGGTACTTGCACTAGGTTTTGCTTTCAAGTATTATTCATGATTTCATATAGGAATGATTGCACTTATCATTTGAAGAAATTTTTTGCATTTCACATAGTAACATACCTTGTTTTGATTGGACACAATGCATTTGCATTGATTGTTAGGTGTGCATTTTGCTTCATGTTGCATCGTAACACCATTAGTTGCATGAACATCTACCTGTTTTGAGTAATAAATCCAAATAAAATCAACTCTTAATTAAAATGGATTACACCTTTTTCTTTTATAGGTTTAACCAACAAGATTAGGTTTTAGGGTCTTGGAATAGTTCATTGTGAGTAAATTCTCCAAGACCACTAAACAAAAACATGTATGTGTCTGTCCAGGTGAGAGTGTGAAATTCCTTGGTATAATTGGTGTTTCTCAGGATCCTCCTCTCAGAAGGGACTTAAGCATGAGGCAATGTGAGAGGTTATTGATTAGGATGACCCCTAGTCATAACTGAGTAGCACCAGAGATATTTTTAGGATTGTATTCATATCTAGGGGCTCTTTCAAGAGTTTTGGGCTTTGCTACCCTACCCATACAATCAATCCCACCTATGACTATCTGCCTGAGCATTGATTATATTGAGGTGACCTTAGTTTCCTTACCTAGGATACCGATGGGGTACTTTGCAGGGGTTATTCTACAGGTGTCCGGACCAGGTTAGGGTCGGACGGCACAGTCACTTTATGTGTTGAAGCTGAGGGCCACAATAATTGGTTACATACCTCCGCTTGTTGTGTATGGGAGTCTCAAGCCTCTCCTAGGTGAGACATACCTACGTAATTCGGGAGCTCACTTATCCTACCCTTGATTGCTTGTGTTTGGCTTTAGATTTTATTGGTGTATGGTCTATGCACATTAACTTTCTTAGGGTTTGCAAAATTAGAGAGTCTTTTATATTTTTGAGTCATTATAGATTTGGGTGTGTCTCCTCACCGTTCTCATCATTTAGCAGGAATTTTGCCTTCTACCTCTCCTCCTCCTTTGGGAGAGAGAAACAAACGGTCTAGATAGACTACTTTGCACATTGATTCACATACGATGGGAGATCGTGAAGATGGTATTCCTAATATTTCTTCTCCACTTCGAGTGGATGACGGGGAGTTCACTCCTACCTATGATCCTTCACCTGATATGCATTTAATTTCTAAGTTGGGTCCTGTAATTTCTGAGAGGTACTTTTCATGGTAGACCTACTTACTCTAGCTATGATCCCCCATTCATGCATCGCCGGTATGGAATGTCGGATGACGAGACTCATTATGAACCTGCGAGCACTAGTTATGGTAGTTATGGTATGTCTGGTATTCCCACACATGATTTGGCATTTCATGTCGAATCAAAGTTTGAACCTAACACTACACCTGGGAGCACTCCCATTCCTTACCATGCAAAGAGGTTTGGGACCATGATTCATATTGCATCTTCAATCCCAGCGGTGGAAGCTACATCACATATTCCTCCTAGAACTAGGGTTAGTGATCCTATTAGGATACCAGATCCAAGACGAGTGACTATAGGGAACACAACGTATATTATTTCACAGGTCCCTTCGTCCTCAGTTCCTTGTTCTTTGAATTTCATTCATCCACCTCATTCACGTGGTCATTCAGGCCAGAATTTCGTTACGAGTCATGTCCATACTTCTGCTACTCACACAATTGTGTCTCAAGTTCAAGTACCTCTTGTTGTTTCGAGGGGTCGTATCCCTACTTCTGGAGGTCATGTCATTTCTTTTGGAGCCTACATTCCTACTTATAGAGTGTCTCATGGGACATCTCATGGGATGTCTTATGGACCTTATTATGGGACGCAATATGGACATGGTTATTCACCTCATGGGTACGGGTATCAACAACCCGCTTACTCTCTTAATTATGGCTTTGTAGCCCCACATAGTCAAGGTACCATTAGAGGAAATTTCAACTCAAAATGGGCCTTTTAACTTTTATTCAAATTCCATGTCATCATGTGTTAGCCAATGAAATTGCTTTAAATTTGAAATACTGTATAGGTATTAAACATTTTTTTAATATAAATTTGGGGATAGGTATCATAAACAAAACTACTTTTTTTGTTTGTATTTTTGACATATCTCCCTGTGTTTTTACTCAAATTTTGATCGGGAGAGCTCGTTGGTACCCAATTGGCTTACTTTTGATGGACCCCGCTACCCCAAAAACAAGAAATACCAGAAAAAACAAAATGATGATGTCATCATTCCATTTTTTCAGGTTTTTCTTGTTTTTGGGGTAGCGGGGTCCATCAAAAGTATGCCGAGTGGGTACTCGTTGGATGCAGAATTTAATTCCACATCCAACAAGCTCTCCCAATCAAAATTTGAGTAAAAACACAGGGAGATATGTCAACAATACAAACAAAAAAGTAGTTTTTTTCTTTTCTTCCTCCAAAATTAATAAATATTATTTTAATATTTTAACTATTATTTTACTAGTTCATTTTAGGAGGCCCATTTTGAGTTGAAATTTCCTCTAATGACCACACTATGGTCCTTCCATGCCACCCTACATGGGTCAAATGGGAGGAGGGCACTATGGCCAAGGCCATGGTGGTTACGCTAATCAGACCTATGTGAACCAACACTATTAGGGAGCAGTGCATCGACCTGCTCATCCTAGGCTCCCTTTCCTTGCAACACTAAATCTTCCTGACTTGTCACCACTAAAAAATGATCCTATATCTCATGACCTAGCTTGGTCAACTGTCCCTACTAAGCTTCCCTCAGACATACCCAAGTTCGAGGGAAAACCTAGAGAGGATCCGAGCGAACATGTTACTACATTTCATCTATGGTTCTCTTCCAATTCCTTACATGAAGATTCGATCTGTTTAAGGCTATTTCAACAAACCCTTACAGGGCCTACCACGAAATGGTATATAGAGTTACCTAGGGGTGAATCCTCTTTGTTCAATGACTTAGTGATGACTTTTCTCAACCACTTCCAGCTACCGGTGCATTACGACGTTGGTATGGAACTCTTGTCGACATTTTGGCAGGATAAAGCCACGCATATCACAGACCATATCCAAGAGTGGTGTAGATGAAAGAGGTTGATTAAATCCTTCATACCACTATATTTTCTCCTTGAGTGGTTCCTTAAGTCATTATTTCCTTATATAGCAAAGGATGTTTCTGCATCTGGAGTTCAAAACAAGGAACAAACCATTTTTAGGGCACAGGAATTGGACTTGATTTATGCTCAATCCGGTTTGTTATATGAGATCATTCCCAATGCTCCACGTTCTAGTTTCGACCCCAAAGTTAAACTTGGACCACATGCCAAAGGCATTGTTGGTTGTGCAAGTGTTAAGCCTATGGATTCAGTTGTGCAACAGGTCAATCAATTATCGGTCAACCAATATTCTTTGAGACAAGCCACGGCTTCATCTCAACCCACCCAAATGGTGAGTGTGCTTTCGGTGCAATTGTCGGACCAGAAGGGTAACCAGCAACCCGGAAGGAATAGAAAGAAGGGTAAGAACAATCATAAGAGTGGGAATAGGAATGAAAATGCTAATACTAATGACAAGAACACCCGAAATGCTTGGGGGGACAAGCAATATAAACGTAAGGTTAAATTTCCTTCCAAGTTATGTAAGGATGATCACCTCACTTACTTGTGCCCTCGTATCGATGAAGCCTCAAGACTCTTAGCATAGGGCCCAGCTGTGCTGACCGACCCTTTACCTCACAATCAAAACATGAAATCGAGGACCCATGATCAGTCTGGTGGTTATCAAGATGCATCGGAGGATAGTTGTCATGGTTGCATCAACATGGTGAGTGCTATGAAGGTTGTGACCCTTGCGAGGGACTATGGTTCGTCAAAACCTGAACTAGGAAAGGAACCTGATCCACCAGGGAATCCTTTGTGTATTGAAAAACCTGTGTATAAAATTGAAGTTGCACCTCGCATTCCTAAGGGAGTCCTTAAGTGTTCAGGGCACAATCCTAATGCCCAAGCTGCCCAGAACTATTCTGTTGTCGAGGATTCGGGCCACACTCCTTCTGCGACATCTGCACTTGAAGTACTTCAGAGTTTTCCTTTACAAAGGAAGGCTTTGCTTTCTGCGCTTGGTGTGAATGATGATATTTCTTCCTCCATGATTAAATCTGAAACTACAGGACTACAACCTCTCTTGCCTTACTATGTGTCTCTTTTGATTCATGTAGAATGTCTTAACATGACTGTCAAGCGCACTATGATTGACGAAGGCGCTGCTTCTTCTGTTATGTCTTTATCATGTTGGAAGGATTTAGGTTCCCCTAAGTTGTCTAAATCGGGTACCATGTTGACTGCTTTTGATGGGAGATCATTTAGGCCACATGGGATCCTTCCTTCCCTTAAGGTCTATTTGGGAGGGAAGACTGTTGCGATAGAGGTTGAGGTGGTTGATGTGCCCCTTCACTATAATCTCTTGCTGGGTAGGAATTGGATGTACAATATGCAAGCCATAGCTTCTTCTCTATTTCATGTTATATGCTTTCCATTTAATGGGAAGATAGTTACAATTGATCAAACATCATTCAAGAATCCGTCGGTTACCGCATCTTCAGGAGCTTTGATCCTGATTGTAGAGCACTCTCAGCTGGCAACTAGGAGTGTGGGTGTGGGCATGTATCCATCTCTTATGGGAAGCTTTAGTTGTCCTGCACCTGTCCTTATGATAGGGTCTAGTTCTGGTGAGGCTTCAACATCTGTGAGATTGATGTCTTTTCACATGAACCATATGGAATATCCTTGGATTCTTCCTACACCGAATACTTCGAGTGAGCTCATCATGACGGACGTGTCATTTCCTACAGCTATGGTAGCTTATCAAGCTAATCTTGAGTGTGTTGCAGAGCCTATTCCTTCCTCTTCACAGATGGAGGAGGAGGACCCGTCTGTGCTTCCTGCATGGGCAGTTCAATCTTCTCACATGCACGATTTCCTTGATAGCATTTTTCCTTCAAATGAAGCGATTATTGAGGCCATGTCAGGGGTTGAACAACCTTGGGAAGAATTGCATCATAGATATTATTTTCTTCCTTAGCTTGACCGCTTGGAGTGTGAGGACTTTAGGGAGGTTCCTAATGAGAGAATTGGTAGTCCCATGGTTCCATTAAGCTCTCCTGGTCTGATGGCTGATGGGAACATGGAAAATATATCTCTTACCATTCCTATCAATATCTCTCGTGATCCTGGCAGGATTGAGAATGTCTATATTGGGGCAGAATGTTCCCATGCTGAGATTCAAGAGTACACAGAGATGTTTAAAGAATTTTGTGATATCTTTTCTTGGTTGTACGATGAAATGCCATTTATTGACCCTCACATTATTGAACATGAAATTAAAACTTATCCCAATGCTAAGCCTATTCGACAACGCTTGCATGCAGTGAATCCTAGGAAAGCACCTGCGATTAAGGCAGATATAGAAAAAATGTTGAAAGTTGGTTTTATCTATCCCATTCCCTTGATGGAGTGGGTTTCAAATCATGTTCCAGTGGATAAGAAATAGGGAGCGATCCGTATATGCACTGATTTTCGTGACTTGAATCATGCCTATCCTAAAGATAATTTCCTCACACCATTTATTGATCAAATTTTGGATGAGTGTGCAGGTAGTGAGGTTTTTTCCTTTATGGATGGCTTTTCTGGATGCACTCAGATACAAATTAAACCTAATGACCAACATAAGACTACCTTTATTTGTCCTTGGGGAACCTTTGCATATCAAAGATTCCTTTTGGCCTTAAGAATGCCATAGCCACTTTTCAGCAGGCTATGACCTTGATCTTCCATGATCTCAAATCAATTATTGAAGTATTTTTGGATGAGCTTGCTGCTCATTCTCGTATGAGAATGCGTCATTCCTATCATTTGAGAATAGTGTTAGAAAGGCGCCACCATTATTTGGTCAGGTTAAATCCTCACAAGTGCATCTCTTGCATGAAGTCTAGTCACTTATTAGGGTTCATTGTCTCCAAGGAGGGTATAAGAGTCGACCCTTTGAAGGTAGAGGCAATACTTCAGTTGTCTCCCCCAAAAAGCATTAGACATCTTCAATGTTAGCAAGGCATGGAAAACTTCTTATGGAGATTCGTTGTCAACTTTGCCAATTTGACTAGAGGCTTTATGCATCTTTTGAAAAAGGACACCACCATTTGTTGGGATGAGCAACCCCAGGAGTCCTTTGATGCGCTTAAATGAGCCTTAGCATTGGCCCCGGTGATTAGTCCACATGACTATAGCCGTGAATTTCTACTTTATGTGGCTGCATCCATGGAGACAATTGGTATGGTTTTGGCTTAAGAGGATGAGGAGCTCCAAGAGCATGTCATATACTACTTGAGCCAGAACCTTATCGACGTGGAAGTTTGTTATTCCCATGTTGAGAAGCTTGCCTTAGCTACCGCACATGTGGTTTAACGGTTGAGACATTATATTCTCCTTCGCCAAACCTTGGTTGTAGCCCATGTCAATACATTTCAATTCATCCTCGCTCAAAGGATGATTGGGGGAAATTATAACTAGCCTAGATCCAGCTTTACCCAGCTCTATCATGCGCCGAGAGGGATCAAATATTTCGAGGTGCAAACCCTTTTTTGGAGTGCTTTAACCATTTTGGGAAGTCCGCTCGGCCTAATAATAATTAATGTTGGTCTGGCATGTCAGCTTATAATGACTGTGTGTAGTGTCTAAAATGCTAGATTTTGCATACAGGATTTTGTGTGGTGTGGATCTATTAACCCATAATATACTAGTGTAGACATAATGTCGGCATAGCCTAAAATCGTAAATCCTTGTAGATAAATAGTCTTTTCTCTTTGCATTGCTTTAACCATTTTGGGAAGTCCGCTCAGCCTAATAATAATTAATGTTGGTCTGGCATGTCAGCTTATAATGACTATTGGATAAGGCATGCATTATCTGTATCTGATGAAAACTAATTCTCTCTTTAATGAAAACTAACACTATAGAGTTGCTTTTATGTCATTTGCTGTGACCAAAATTAAAGAGATAAATAATAAAACACTAAATTGGATTCAATTACTTGGAAGTCATATTGGGTATATAATATTTATATTTATGACAAAATCAAATGTGAATAAATGTAACTATTAAAATATTGGTTTTTAAATGTGTAATGATATAAGATTGGTAAATAAAGTAACATTCAGAATAATTATTTTTATTATGGTTTTTGAGAGCCAAAAGCGTTTTTTGAACTTGAATAAGTGTTCTAATCACACTGCTTGCTTTATATATAATCTGGAAATGGTTTATTCCGCAGCCTACATCCAATACATCTCACAAAGACAATAAACTTATTAAAAAGGACAGCTAAATTCTCATTCAAATTTTTCTTTGTTTCAAGTTTATATATAGAGCAATGTTATCCCTGTAAATCCATATATTAGGCATTTATAGATATTTGTCCTCAGCCAGAATTTTGTATCCATATAAGCAATTATCTCCAAACATCCAGACCTAAAATATATTTTAAGGTCGCATTTATTCCTATGGTTAAAAAAAATGGTGTCTCTTGTTCCTATTTGGTGAAAAGCCGTTACAGTTACGGGCTCTTCCTGTAGCTGAATGCCAGTGTTAGGCCACCATTGATTTGTCCAGTGTCTTCTGCTGGTGGATAATCTAGTGTCTCAATGGGGCTATTATGATTTTCTGTATGATAAAAAAATCTTTTTGTCAACCCATGATTTTTTTTGCCTTTTTCAATCTCATTTAACAGAAAATCTACCTGGCAATGCGTGTTTAACACAGAGATTTAATAGTTCACTAAAGAAATATTTTTCCCTGGATTGTTTTTTCCCTTATTTCCTTATCTTGGCTTCAGGCCAATTTCTGAATATTACAAACAAAGTGAAGTCGGCTCGGCATAGCCTAAAATCGTAAATCCTTGTAGATAAATAGTATTTTCTCTTTGCATTGCTTTAACCATTTTGGGAAGTCGGCTTGGCATAGCGTGAGTGATTGATGATTTTGGGAAATTGTGTGGAGCATAATAAGTATACGAAGTGATTTAGG
>LPNX011048625.1:92237-122869 GCA_001517045.1 Pseudotsuga menziesii
CGACATTGTGCCGACATTGTGCCATGTGTCACTTCCACGTTGAGCACGGAATTACACTTCTACCTCATACCGGGCTGTAGAATGCACCTCTCGACGCAATAAAAGGATTTTCATCTTGCAAGAATTCGATCTCGAGTTTGTTTCGGTAAAATCAAAGAGATCGTTAATTTTTGTAGAGCTTATATTGGATTTCCCAAGCAAGGAGGAGGAGATGGTTTGTGAAGATATGTTTGTTGATGAGAACATCTTCTTAATCTCAACTTTGGATCCATGGTATGGAGACATCATCATATATTTACAAACATTGAAGGTCCCTACTCACCTCTCACAGGATGAACAACGACGATTACGTCACCTATCCAAGAATTACCTTATAGTGGATAACACCTTGTACTACCGTGAAGTAGATTCCATTTTACATCATTGTTTAACTCATGAGGATGCTAAGCTTCTGCTAAATGATTGCCATGGAGGGGCATGTGGTGGTCATTTATCTGGGCTTTCTACAGCCCAAAAAATCTTAAGAACGGGTTATTTTTGGTCGTCGATCTTTAAAGATTGTGTAGATGCGGTCAATAAGTGCAACCCTTTCCAAGTGTTTGCACAGAATATGTGCTCATGACCTACCCCGTTAAATCTCATCATCACTGCTAGTCCCTTCACTAAGTGGGGGCTTGATTTCATGGATTGCAACCCAGCTTCGGCTGGGGGCATCATCATATCATAGTGGCTATTGACTACTTCACAAAATGGGCTGAGGCTATGCCTACAGTTAAATCCAATGGTGAGACAACCTCACACTTCGTATTCCACCAGATTATTACTTGATTCAGGATTTCGAAGGAGCTTGTCAATGACCATGGCACGCACTTTTATAATCGTATGATGGAAGAATTGGCCTCAAAGTTAGGGTACAAGCAAGAGCATTCCTCCTCTTACTACCATCAAATGAATGGACAGGTTGAAGCAGTGAAAAAATCACTCAAATCCATTCTCCAATGAACCATCGCACAAAGCAAGACGAATTGGCACATCATGTTATATCCTGCTTTGTGGGCTTATAGAACCGCTGTTAAGACTGCCACGGGTTTTTCTCCATATCAGCTTGTACATGGGGTGGAGTTAGTATTGTCGATCGAGTGCAAGATTCCTTCTTTGAAGATAGCCATAGATCTCTTACCAGACACTTCCCCATTGGAGGAGCATTTGGTCCAATTAGAGCAACTTGATGAGTAGTGTCAAGATGCCTTGGTGGCTCTAGAATTGAATAAGCGTCGTGTTAAGGTACAGTACAATAAATCTGTCCATCCAAGTAGGTTTAGTAAGGGATATTTGGTCCTTTTGTGGGATCAAATGAAAGAACCCTTGGGGGCAGGAAAGTTTAACCCCATGTGGCATGGTCCTTACGTCATTAAACGTGTATTAGAGAATGGCACTTATGAGTTAGTGGATTATGAGGGAATGACCTTGGTGGAGCCTAGAAATGGGATCTATCTTAAAAATTACTATGCATGATTTTCAGCCAAGGCTGATTATTGTATATTATTGCACAGTTTTGCATAGGTAGGTATTTTCTTATGGTGATCGGGTTTGTGATTAATTTCCATTTCTTTTGGAAGATGTCAATGGAATCTTCCACCTTCATAGGATTCATGGATGGTGCGATTCGTCACACTCAACACTCAGTCTCTACTGCTTGGGTGAATTATACTCCTACGAGTCAGGTATTGTCTTCAAGAGGCGTATGTTTATGGCCCTCTTTGAAAAATGTTGCTGAATATAGTGTCATTATCAATCTTCTACGGGATTCCATTTCACATGGTGTTCTCTCTCTTGAGGTACATCTTGATTCGGAGTTAGTAGTTTCATAGCTTAATGGTTTGTACCATGTCAGGGATCCAACATTATTAAGAAGATTCTTACATGTGAGATTGTTAGAACAACAATTTGACAATATAACATACATACATGTTCCAAGAATTAATAATCAAGTTGCTGACTCATATGCTAACTATGTGTTAGATTGACATTTGTTTCATAAACAATAAGCTCATCAAAAACATAAATTTTTACACATGTAAATAAATAAATCGATCATCATAAAAATTTTTATAAACATCCAAAATGTGGTAATACATAGTGTCATAATACAAAAATGGGGCTCTCAAGCCACCAAAATATAAATACACGGTAGTACAAAATGTATCACTCCCAGGTATCTAATCCTGTGGAGGAGGAGGGGGGTTGTGATCGTGAAATGTTACCATGGATCTAGCTATCCATTGAAATAGCCGCACCCATGCTCATGGTACACCCACCACCTGGTGCTGCATGGCCTCAGGGAAGTCCTCAACTTGCGCCATGGGTACCCTGTGTGTCAGTCTCACGAAGTTGGTATGAATGCTTTGGAGCATCCGCTCCACATCCACACCCGTGATGTCGTCTCCTCTTCCCCTTTGTCTATGATGAGGGAAGCCTTCATGCCATCGTGGTCCTACATCTGCATGCATATGATAGATGTCACTATGTATTGTCACCCAAAAACTTGTCTTTTGATTCCACATAATTAGAAAACACCAAAAAATTAAATAACTCAAAAATTTTAAAAGAGGGTCAAGTTTCATTAGCAATGTCACTGTATGCCGATCCTGGTGGTAGTGGCATGTCGGGGTCTCCTTGAAAATCTATCCCAGCATAGGGGTAATCATTGATGACAACTATCTGTCATCACCACCATAGAAAGAAATCAGTCGGATAGGGGTTGGACACCCTACCTCCACCTAGTCTGCGCATCGCATCTGCCCAATTCCATTGGGATGGATCTCGAACCCCGTGTAGAGGAAAATCAACTCTAGGGCTCAATCCCAGAACACGCTCAAAGAAGAACATGCTCAGTATGCTGCTAAAACCGAATTTTTGCACCTTGCCCATCTTGCTGTCACTGAGCTATTGTTTCATGTTGCTCAACAATGTCGTACTCTAGTCATAAACTGTGGGCCTCATGCACTTGATAGCATAGAACATCAATGATTATGAGGCCTGGTGGAGTGAGGCTAGGCTTGCTATACTGCCCAGTGTCAATAGAATGGATTTTAGGCCTAGCACATGTATGGAGTTAGTTGGGATCTGACTCCCCACCTTCTCTGTGTCTGGATAACAGTACACTACTATGTACTCATATATAGTCAGGACAAATCTGGGCCCATGAGAGGGTCGGTTCACCATTTCCCCCCATCGGGAACGTCCAGTAATAAAGTATATGTCCTCCACTTCTATGGTGATAGACATCCCATCTATCTAGAACGACTTTCAGTTTGGATCCCAGTAGTCTACTATTAAATTTTCATATGCTTAGCTAAGACATCAATATTTCATTTCATTTTCATAAAAAAACCATATACACAGGATCATTGAAAGAAATAGCATCATAAGAACAACACAGATTTATCCTGGGAAAACACTAAAGGGAAAAACCTAGAAAAAGCTTCCTCAATATAGATGCCCCAAAATGGTAAAAGATAAAACCAACAAGGAGATCAAAAACCTGATCCTCCTCCTTCTCTAGCTACTTCTTTCCTCTAGAAGTGCGCTACTCAAGTGAGTGTGTGTGTCTCTAATGAGGAGAGCTACACCTCTATTTATATTCATCTGTTCACTTCAATTAACTCATCCTACATGTAGGCTCGAGTTAATCATGTAGGCTCGAGTTACACATGTAGGCTCAAGTAACCACACTGGGGTACAAATGACCCACCTTTACAATTAGAGGGGACAACCTCATGACTCTTATTAGTTCTTTCAATTAGAAGCATCGGGGTACAAGATAATACAAGTGGTTCTCCCGGTAGGACCATCCAGGACCACAAAAGATACATATAGAATATTCTTTGAAATTACAATATTTCAACACTCCCCCTTAACGAGAAGGGTATTCTACAACAACATCAAAAATAGTAGGAGAGGACATCATCAACATCATCAGGGTAACACATCTATAAATCATTGGAAGCTTTTCAACATCATATAGTCTTCATCTTCAATTTTCAATGACAACAACTCTTTAATCAGCATCAGCATCTTTTGACCTTTTGATCAGCAACATCTTCAACACTTTGACCTTTTGATCAGCAACACCTTCAGCAACATCTTCAGCACTTTGACCTTTTGATCAGCAACACCTTCAGCAACATCTTCAGCACTTTGACCTTTTGAACAACAACATCTTCAGCACTTAGACCTTTCAATCAACAGCAACATCTTTAGGACTTTGACCTTTCGATCAGCAACAATATCTTCAGTATTTTGATCAGCAACATCTTCAACACTTTGATCTTTGAATCAGCAACAACATCTTAAACATTTCGACCAGCAACATCTTCAGCACTTTGATCTTTCGATCAGCAATATCTTCAGTACTTTGATCTTTCGATCAGCAACAACTTCTTCAGCATTTTGTTCTTTCGATCAGCAACCTGATCGGTAACATCGTGATCAGCACCATAATCATACTTCAATTCTCGAATAGCATCATCATCATGATATTCTGATCTTTTGATCAGTACGTTGTCATCATCACATACTAATCATTTGATTAGTACGTTATCATCATCATACTCTGATCTTTCGATTAGTACATCATCATTGTCATACTCTGATCAGTACATCATCATCATCATACTCTGATCTTTCGATCAGTACATCATCATCATGCTCTGATATTTTGATCAATACATCATCATCATCACACTCTGATCTTTCGATCAGTACATCATAATCATCATCATACTCTGATCTTTCGATCAGTACATCATCATCATCATACACTGATATTTCGATTAGTACGTCATCATCATCATGAAAACATCAAAATGTCATCATCATCACACTCTAATATTTCGATCAGTACATCATCATCATCATAAAAACATCAACATCATCAAAACATCAACATGATCCTTCCTTTCGGAATTATGGGATTTAGGTCTTTACGGAGTTACTAACAATCCTTCCTTTCGGAATTATGGGATTTAGGTCTTTACGGAGTTACCAATGATCCTTCCTTTCAGAATTACAGGATTTAGGTCTTTACAGAGTTACTAATGATCCTTCCTTTTGGAATTACAGGATTTAGGTCTTTACGGAGTTACTAACAATCCTTCCTTTCGGAATTACGAGATCGACACATTTGTGGAACTCAGACAATCCTTCCTATTGGAATTACGGTATCAACACATCTTTGGAACTCAGACAATCCTTCCTATTGGAATTACGGGATCAACTCAATGATCCTTCCTTTCAGAATTACGGGATTTAGGTCTTTACGGAGTTACTAATGATCCTTGATTTCGGAATTACGGGATCAACACAGATGTGGAACTCAGACAATCCTTCCTATTGGAATTACAGGATCAACACATTTGTGGAACTCAGACAATCCTTCCTATTGGAATTACGGGATCAATTCAATGATCCTTCCTTTCAGAATTATAGGATTTAGGTCTTTATGGAGTTACTAACGATCCTTCCTTTCAGAATTACGGGATCAACACAGATGTGGAACTCAGACAATCCTTCCTCTAGGAATTTTGGGATCAACACACGTTCTTGAGTACCAAATTCATCGGATCCATTCTGAACCAAAGTTCAAGGATGATACAATCCTACCAAATTCACAGGGACCGAGATCTCCGGATACATTTTGAACCAAGGTTCAGGGATGATGCAATCCCACCACTTTCATGGGGGCCAAGACCTCTGGATACATTTTGAACTATGGTTCAGGGATGATGCAATCCACCACTTTCATGGGGGCTAAGACCTCTGGATACATTTTGAACCGAGGTTCAGGGATGATGCAATCCACCACTTTCACGGGGGCCAAGACCTCCAGATACATTTTGAACCGAATTTTAGGGATGATGCAATCCTACCACATTCACGGGGGCTGAGACCTTCAGATACATTTTGAACTGAAGTTCAGGGATGATGCAATCCCACCACATTCATGAAGACCAAAGTCACCGAATCTATTTTGGACAGATGTCCCAGGATGATACAATCCCTCTTCATTCTCGAGGACCAAGGTCACCGGATCACTTTTGGACAGATGTCCCGGGATGATACAATCCCTCTTCATTCTCAAGGACCAAGGTCACCAGATCACTTTAGGGCAGATGCTTAGGGATGATACAATCCCACTACAAAATCATTACTCCCCTTTCGAGGAAGGTTCTTCCGAACCACACCAAGCTTGTCTCGAAAGTTCGAGATAGAGGCTTCATCAGCACATCATCATCTAAACCATCATCATATACATCTTCCGTATGTGAATACTGAAATATTACCATCTGTATCTCTAGTATGTGAATACTGAAAGCATCATCATCTATATCTTCAGTATAGAAATACTGAAAGCATCATCATCTCTATATTCAGTATAGAAATACAGAATCAGCATCATCTGCATCTACAGTCCATATATACTGAAACATCATCTATATCTTCAGTATGGGAATACTGAAACATCATCATCTATATATTCAATATAGAAATATGGAATCACCATCATCTGCATCTACAGTATGTAAATACTGAAACATGATCTATATCTTCAGTATGGGAATACTTAAACATCATCATCTGCATCTTATCTCGTATGTAGAAATACCGAATTTCTATGTGTTATGACGGAACACAGGGTTCTCTGTCATCACAAATATGGTTATCACATAAAATCATTGTAGTATCCATATTCAGTTCAAAGAGACCTGATATCAGCTTCTGAATCCATATGGCTTCACAACTTAGCAGAGCAATCTGCTATGTATCTTGCTTCAGCCATGCTACGACAAACATTGGACTATTTCCTGCTAAACCATGAACTCATAGCAGACCCCAAACAAAAGCATCTACCTAATGTGCTTTTCCTGTCTAAGATACTTCCGTCCCAATCTGCATCTGTGTAGCCATACAATCTACACTCATGGCTACCATCATAATATAAACCAAAGTCTATAGTCCCTTTCAGATATCTCATCACATTTTTTGCAGTTACTAGGTGAACCCGTCTTGGTTGAACAAGATATTGACTTAAGGTATTCAAATCAAAACAAATGTCTAGTCTGGTATTTGTTAAGTACATCAATGACCCAATGATCTATTTGTAATGAGTCATATCCACTAACTCTGATGAGTCATCATCTAACAGCTTCAGGTTGGAGTCCATGGGTGTGGCCATGACTTTGCATTCCAACATATTGAATCTCTTCAATATCTCTACCACATACTTTCCCTAGTTGAGAAATATCTCTTCTAAACTTTTCCATACTTTTAGACCTACGAAATAATGCATTAACCCAAGGTCTTTCATCTCAAATTCTTCATCTAGTTTCTTCTTGCTTTGCATGACCTGTTTCTCATTTCCTGTCAAGGATAAGTCATCCACATATAATACCAGGATGACAATTTCATCTTCTACAACCTTGAGATAAAGGTTAGGATCAGATTTACTCTTGGTAAATCCCATGCTCGAAAAGAAACTATCTATTCTTCCATACCAAGCTCTGGGAGCTTGCTTCAGGCCATAGAGGGCCTTCTTCAACTTGCATACGTGATTCCATCTAGCTTCAACTTCAAATCCTCATGACTATTTGATGAAAAAACTCTTTCTCAATCATACCATTAAGGAAGGCTTGTCTTTACTTCACCATGGAAGAAACTACCATGATAGTTGTGAAGGAAGTTTACCTTACTTCCTGGAGTAAGTGTCTCTTCAGAATTAATTACCTCTTTCTGAAAGAAACCTCTGGCCACAAATCTTGCTTTATACTTCTCGATACTTCAGTCAGCTGCATGCTCTATTTTGTATATCCATTTGGAGGATACAATACTTTTTCCTTCTGGTTTGGGAACTATATCCCATACATCATTCTAGTATTCTTTCATCATGAGTTCATCTTGTCAGATCATCAACATATCCTAGTATTTTGCATTCAACTTTGAAGGTTGGAACCCACTTTACTCTTGGTAAAGTCTCGATCCATCAAGAAGTTGTCCATCATGTCGTACCATGTCGAACTCAGATATCTTATGTAGTCACTCCCCCTAAAGTGGAGTATTATCTTCCTTCTTCATTCTATATAGGTGGTTCTATGCTTGATATATACTGGTCAATAGAGTATGTCATGTCATAGTCTATTCTTTCTAAGGAAAATCATGAACCTTTCTGTGTACACTTGTTATTGTAGATCCATATGGAGGATACTATGTACTTCCCTTTATGTCTCGAAATCATATCGTATACATCATTCCCCATGATCAACTATTATTCTTTGATCATAGTTTCTTTTATAGCATTCTTTTCTTCATCTTGAGTTATCTCTCATACCCATGGTGGTCTTCATCCTTTGAGGTGGATCTACCACTTTTTGAAGCTCTTTCTTCCGTCATGGTGTCTCTGACCCTGGGAGCTTCAGATTCATGTTTATTATATTTTCATCACTTGTTCTTCGGAACAAGTCTCGTCCTTATTTTCTTGTAGGAGGTTGTACAAGAACTTTCCTACAATTCAAATGCACCAGTTGCATGGTTAGAACTATTTCATGAAACATATGCATAATGAAAAATTGTTATGCATCATGCAACTATTTAGCCAATACAACATTCATCCATATCTCACAGAAACTTTCTGGATGCCTTCCATATCTACCATGACATCATTGAGATTGTGCACTAATCCAATATGTCAGCAAAGAGGTTTGATAAGTAGCACTGGAGAGTTGTATAGCGCCATGAGCTACTTACCCATCACATGCATATTAGTAGTATTAATGTAAACAATCTATCATGCATAACACATCAACTAAATATAATAAAATGTATAACAAAACAACATCATGAAATGGAAACTGAATACTTATATTTTATTTGTTTCGTGGGTAGAATCCATCTTGATCATTCTACTTTATCATCTTCTTCATTCATGAAATCATCATTTCTTATCCAAATGATAAGATGAATAAGAGGTTCTTCAAGAATTAAGTTTTTCATATTCCTCATCGCTTGAGGGATCTTCTTTGAATGGTGAGAGCTTGATCTTCAATTGCTCCAATCTTCTTCTTCTCTTCTTATTAGTTGAGTTGAAAGTAATCACTTACTTCTGGCATACATTCTTCTTCTACCGCTTCAAGTTGTTCTGCATTCTAGATCTTCAAATTCTTCAATTGTTTTCTCAAAGCCATCTTCAAATTTAAGTTCTTATCTTCAAATATCTTGATCAAGGAGTCACACATATTCGGTTTCTTTAAGGAAGACACTTGTGGTATAAGTTGATCCGTGATTGAATCAACAATGATCTTCTTGGACTTAATCAAGTTCTTCTTATATAAGGCTTTGAGGCTCATCTTCGTATGGAACTGGAACCTCTCTACTCATGTAGGTGTCCAATTCATTTTCTTCAGAGAGATCAAATAATTCCATGGTTGGAATTTGTCAACTGATGTGATATATCACTTTGAAATGAGAACCTCAAATGAAAATAGCAAAAGATTAGATCTTACCAATTTGAGGTGTCTGTCCTGCTTCTAGAGTTGGCTGATCTAGGGCTTGTCAAAGAAACCCTAATTTTTAAAACTTAGAAAATTTCAGATCTGATTGGATATAAATATATATCTCTTCAAATGGAGCTTTCCAATGTACTCCTTTTCTGACAACAGTGGAGGGAAGCTCCCGGAACAGGAAGCCCTAGTTTTCCAATTTCTTCTGTAGGAATGCCTGTCACTGTTTCTGTGATATATCCAAAATTACTACTGATTTATGTCAGAAATTTCTCTCTGAGGTAACCTCAAATGTTCCTGATCCACAAACATAGGTTTTATCAGAATTGGTTTCACCAATTGGGATTTATTATCATTTTCCCAGGGTGACCTGTTACAAGACTGTTCAGAACAACAAATTTGTACGGCATGCCACGTGTCACTGGTTCATCTTCTGAGCCTAATATTCAGACCATAGAAATTAAAGTCCGTTTTTTTTCTGGAACATCTTCAGGAATTCCATTTGGACCTAGGTAACCCAAGCTATAGCGATTTTCTCTAGGTGTCCTGTTTAGGGATGAATTCTGGAAGAGGCTGGAACCATAACTTGGAGGGATCATATCTCCCAGACTATAGCGAATATGAAGCTGAATTTTGGATACAATGTACATCAGGATTTTATATTTTGCCTTGGAAATATTCAGCTCCTGAACCTTCTCTAATATTGGGATATATCGAATGTACCAAAACTTAGCAGTTTTAGTATTTAGGGTTTTTCTGGCTCGGGATCAAACTAGGGTTTGACTTTCCCGGAGTTTCACCCAACCAAAAATATTGATCCATGTCTCTAAAATTCAATTTTCATGAGGAGAGAAATCCTATTCTAGGATCACTCAAAAATTCTTCTTCTACAAGAAGCCCTAATTTCTTTCGGGGAAAGAGAGAGGGCTATTTTTCCTTGTGAAAGTTGTCCTATTCAGGTTAGCTATGATACCATGTTAAATTTTCATATGATTAGCTAAGACATCAGTATTTCATTTCATTTTCATAACAAAAGCATATGCACGGGATCACTGAAAGAAACAACATCACAAGAACAACACATATTTATCCTAGGAAAACCCTAAAGGGAAAAACCCAGCAAAAGCTTCCTCAATATAGATGCCCCAAAAAGGTAAAAGATAAAACCAACAAGGAGATCAAAAACCTAATCCTCCTCCTTCTCCAGCTACTTCTTTCGTCCACAAGTACACTACTCAAGTGAGTGTGTGTGTCTCCAATGAGGAGAGCTACACCTCTATTTATATTCATCCATTCACTTCAATTAACTCATCTGACATGTAGGCTCGAGTTAATCATGTAGGCTCGAGTTACACATGTAGGCTCAAGTAACCACACTGGGGTGCTAATGACCCACCTTTACAATTAGAGGGGAAAACCTCATGAATCTTATTAGTTCTTCCTATTAGAAGCATCAGGGTACAAGATAATACAAGTGGTTCTCCCGGTAGGACCATCGGGGACCACAAAAGATACATATAGAATATTCTTCGAAGTTACAATATTTCAACATCTATTAGCATCTGCAACAATATTGGTTTGGTTCATATACCACCAAGACACCAAAACTTGTAGAGCCTGCATGAACACAAAGCTTGTTGAGCCATTAGATCTACCCTTACTGCCCTTTCTACATCACCATGCTCATGTTCTCTCCATTCTAGGACCATCCCGCACATAAAATTTAAGTTTCATCCATTGGAACACTTGAAAAACATTAAATGTGACCGCATACGTGACTGTTTGGTAAACAGCCGTGTATGTACATGACTTTGAGGTCTTTTTTCGCGTATATCCAGCCCTATATGTAGAAAAATCCTCGATTTCCACATGGGCCGAGGCATGCATATTAGATTGGCCTAGAATCCTAAATGCACCATGGAAATTGATAAAATTTGCATGAAAATGAAAGAGCAGGGCATGGGTAAGTACTTGGAAAAGACGGGAGTGGATTCCGCCGGCTGGATCTCCTGGAATTTGTTGTTGAAGTTCTGAGCTCAAGTGGGTAAAAAATTCAAATGTTATATAATGTTTTGAGTTTTTTACTATTTATAGAAATTTTTCAAATTTTTGAAAATTTTTACCCCCTTTTCTATAGTTTGGACCTTTTGTAATCCTTTTGGAATATTTATGATGTAGGAGACCATTTTGAGCACCGTTTGTGCTCATTATAGGTATGATGTTTAAACTGGCATATAGTTTAGGTTCACCCCCATTTGCATTTTGCATGACCTTATGACCATTTCATTATAGCATTAGGTACGAACCCATTCTATTATGTCATGGAACTTTCTTGCTATTTTAGAAGTGGCATGATGTGAATGGTAGAGATTGACCTCACATGGGTACCCTAGTTAGCGCCTTATTTGCATTTGGTGCCCATGCTGACATTTTGTCCCTTAGGGTGTGGGAGTTCGTTGTATAGTATTGCCATGACATTTTACAAGAGCCGCATACTCCTCTTGATCTTTTGCTAGCCTATTTCCCTTAGGACTCCCTAATGTCAAGTTGTAATTCCATTATCATGAGCTTTTCCTACCTTCTTGACCCTTACGCCGACTTCCCTGACTTTGAGTTTCATCCATATAGCTTGAGCTTGCCTCATGTCTGCCCATGCAGAGCCATCTTTTATATCCTTTATAGCTTGATTTCCTATTTTACCGGGAGTGGACTTTCCCCTGAGTGTCACTATCCTACACATGTATCCTTGCATTGAGCATAGGTATGTTCCACTGCTTGGAACTAGTTTATTTTCCCATATGACACTCATCTCCTCCTAGTCTGTAACTATAAATCAATTTTATTCTTTTTCAATATTTTTAAATGTTTGAAAAAGTCCAAAAAAATTTAAAAATGAAAAATCCAGACAAGGAAAGATGTTATCTTTGGTAGCTATTGAGTCATGTCGCCTTCGAACAAAGCACTATATATCACATCTATTGGTTGGGTTTATAGTTTGACTTTCGGAGTTGTACTCGTTTATCTGAGTTTATCTCCACCGACTGGTTAAGCTTCCAGTCCCTATGGAGCCTCTGTCAATGCCTCCTATGTCGCAGAGATGTCCCAGTTTTGTATATTGAGTCTATGCTACCTACATTCAGTCACCATTCGTCATTATGCTCTTGTTCGAAGGAAGTTGAAATTTGAGTCAGCCATTCCTCAGTTATCTTGACTTTGCATGTCGGTCATTCCCAGTACAGTTACTGGTTCATGCACCTTATGATCGAGTCCTTCAACATTATACAACTTTGCTGAGTACCTCATGTTGGATGATGGGGGATGCCTTAATGCCCTCCTTCCAGGGGATTTCATCCCATCGACTTCAAATCATTTATTCTGGGATTGGAATCTAGAGTCATTTTTGAGTTCCTTGAGACTTGTAGTCATCAGTGGCAGGTTATCTCACCATCAACAGTTCTTTGGGAATACATCAATGTCCCCTGATCGATGGATTCTCTGAAGTGTTTGACCTCAACACATTTATTCACACTTGTTAGTTTGCACTCTAGTACCTTGATTCCAATTATCATTATCGATGGGTGATCTCATGTTTGTTAATGGTATACAATGGTGACTGGTAATCAGACGATGGACTATTATGTTCGACCTCGACACCTCTATTCACATAGTAGGACTTGTACTCATAGTAGTGTGTGTAGAATACCTTCCATATTGGTGGTATCTCATATATGCTACCTCCTTGATCGTGCCAGTTTTCATGAGATTTCAGCTCTCGTGACTTGATTCCAATATATGTCAGACATTTCCAGCCATTATGGAGATCTTGATCTGTTATATATCTTCAGATTTCATGGAGATCATGATCCTTTGTATGTCTTCATCATGGATATTCTGATCTATGTAAATTGTACGTGGTGATGACCACACATGTCATATTTTGTATCATTCCTATTCATGGCCATTGTACTCTTATGTATCTGGGACTGCTATATGTATTTGTAGTTATATACAGAGTTGTATCATTGTACTATGCTGATTGGGTGGTTGTTCTTCCACTGGGTTCTTCAACACTCCATTTCTGGGATGGACTTATAATGTATTTCAGCCATTGTATGACCCCTCTGACCTCACACATTAGGGGGCATCTGTTATAGATGATTTTACCACACCTGGCGAATCACACTTGTATGGCCTTCCCCTGTCCCTCTGCAGACTCTTTGGACCCCATGTACCTTTTTAATACCTTTGATGTTTCCAAGATCATCCCTAAAAACATGCTTAATTTCTATACGCAACTTTTAAACCCTTTATTGCATATATACGCGGGTTTGACCCCTAAAACTGTGTACATTGGGATGTGTGCAAAAGGACAAATTCTTTTTGAGTTTTCCTTGACATGGATCCGACTCACTTGTCTCCTGGCCTCCCATATGCCTTGAGATCGCTCAGATTCAACCCTTCATTGCCCCATTGAAGAGCTATATAAGGAACCCTTTGGATAACATTGAAGAATGTGTGAGAATTGAGAGAAAAGAAGCTATAGTCCATTGTTGCCAGAACTTACGTTGGAGTCTGCATCCCTTTGTCCCTTGGAGCACTTTGGTGTTCTTCCCAAGCTTTCCTTTTGCTTGTGATCTTGCTATCAAGAGATGGAGGATTGAGGTGGTGAAGGCCCAAGTGGGGGATTCAGTTTCTTCGATTCACAGACATGCCAACAGAGGTTGTGTTCATTGTAATCTTTGATTTTATATTAATAGAAATATCTTTTCCTATCCAATAATGTATGTTTGAATGAATATTTTATCCATGCATGAATTTCAAATGCTTATACGTTGTTGATTATATATGCTAGAGTAGATCTAAAACCAATATATATAGCATGCTTGTCTTGTTTACTAATTGTTGAGGAAGTAATTTATCAATTCAAGCTAGAGTTGGAAATTTCAACGGGGATCTACTTCAATTGTTCAGAATAAGGTACGAGTTTTGATCCTTTAGTGTTAGATATTTTATTTCTATTGCATATTAGAAAGGATTTATTTCAGTATTCAAGATTTCTGTTGTGGTACCCCAAGCCATAGGAATTTCTGTCTATAACAACCGGGGTTACCCTCCAAGCCCATCCAAGGTCAACCAGAAATAGCCTTCCGGTGTACCTATGTATGAACCCTAGATGTCAAAGAGACTAAAGGCTACCTTAACTATATTAATAGTATGGGGGGAAAATCGCAAGCCTAATTCATACGCATGGGCAGGGTAGCAACGCCCGAAACCCTATCTAAGACAGAATCCCCAAATGCACAAAAACCTTGATCTACGCTTTGACAAGGAATCGGAGGGCTATCTCCTTAGTACAAGCCTCCACGTGGCCTTGTGCTTAACTCTCATTTGAGAGGAGCTTCCCAGATACAATAAACATAGAAAAGGGTTTACCTGTGATTGGCCAACTACATCTGAAATTTTATACTTGTGGAGAGTCAAAACTCCCTAATCCACAAGTCTAGCCTGAGCTAGTTGGTGTATGAGCCTATAAAATAAAACTTACTAATAGTTTTTAAATTATTTTATTCATTTTAATAGGCTATTTTTTACTCAGAGGGTAAATGGCATGAAACTTATGTGCTGTTTTGACTCAAAGTTGAAACAGAATGACTAAGCAAAGAGATACGAAATGCAAAAGAAAAAACTATTGTCTTCTTCTTTTTCAAATAGAAACTTGAAAGCCACAAAAGAACAAATTCTTTTTATTTTTTTCAAAAACAATGATATGCCATGCAATCTAGACTAAAACCCTAATCTACATGCATATAAAGCAAACATATGCTTTTTCTTTTTCTTTTATAAATGCAAAAGAAAAAATGGCCTATCAAGTAATGAAAGCAAGTGATGTAAGCAAAGCAAATAGACAACTACTATGCACCTAAATGCACAATTCTTGAGTATGCTTGAAATAAATTAACTATGTAAAATAAGCAAAATGAAGCAAAGGAGATTCATAAAACCAAAGATCAACCACCTAAGGAAGACTTGGAAAAAACTTAGCTTGGGAGGACACAATGAATTGAAATCACTGAAATTAAACAAAGGAAAGTGACAAACCAACCCTATCCAGAGATAGAAAAGGATAAAAATGGTGTCTAGAACCCTGATCATTGATTCAGACAACCAGCACTTGAACCTCTCCCCCAACAGGAAAATCCACTTCAAGTTGCTAACATAAATACCATCCAAGCAATAAAAACTCAAGGGCTTACTAGGAAGCACAAAGTATGGCTAACAAGGTAATCAAACTTATAGTGCAATGTTAAAATTAAATACAACTAAGCAAAACAAAATCCAAAGAGGGACAGGGACAAGCAAACCCTAACCCAAAAATTTTGTTGCTCAAGCTTGTACGCAACTGTGTACAAGAGAAACCCACGTACTATACGCAAATGTGCAATAGATTAACCCGCATACACATGCCTCTATACGCGACTGTGTGCAATAGCAACCCACGTACAGGTATAAAATTTCCAAATAAAAAGAAAATTTTTAAAGGTCTTCAAACACCACTCTAAGCTTGAACCGAGACAAGACACCACACACTGCATCAAGGAAAAGACTGGGCATTGATCTACAGAATATAACCCACAATAGTTTGGGCTCCCTATTGGAGTCACCAATTTTGTTGTTTAGGAATAAACACCCTTATAACCTAGGGTTTGCGGTTACCAACGTACATCTAAAACTTGTAGACAATCAGCTTTGAAGTACAGAAAGGAAATAGCAAGATATGTTGGACTCACCCGATTATTGATGGGTGATCCAACCTTTGTCTTCTCCCGCTCTGCTTCTCTCCAAAGCTTTCAAACATGCACCTCCTTCACCTACAAGGAGAAAATTCTCCAAGTACAAACTTATACATGTATATATGACAGGTTAGATAAATAACATATATAGTGCTTAATCAAATATATTCACCAACCATGATACATGAAAGAGACTCAACACAAAGTTGGAAGAAGAATTCTCTTTATTAACAATAGTGAATGAGATAAGTGTACAACCCAACGCCTGAAACAAGGACTCCTTTGCAACCAAAGGAATCTAAGTTCTGCTGCTCCAAAGACATATGAAGATATACCACCAGCATAACTTTGCTCTCCAAGATTCCTTCCCTTAATGCCCTCCCCAAGGCCTCTATTTATACTTTGGAAAATAGAGCAGTTTCGAAGGTTGAGAAGGTTGAGACAGTTAATGTTTAGGGCTCAACTAATATCCATTAATCACATTTTATTATTTTTAATGTCGAATGGATGTGTACGCGACTATTGATATTGGCAACCCGTGTATGACACGCATGTTTCTTTAAGGGAAACCCGTATACAAATCTGTACGCGGGTTGCAATGCAAATAGTCATGTACAGTACGTGAGTTTTCAATGAACATAATCGCGTATGTACGCAAGTTTCAATGGACATAGTCGCGTATGGAAATCCACACATAGAAAGATAAAATGGCAAGCTGGTTGGAGAGTGAATGCATTTCACGTCATGCCCATCTATAGTGTTTAGGCAACCTTCAATCCAAAAGTGTCCTTTTATGTACCATCATATGAAGTGTCGGCACTCGGAAGGAGAAGTGCCATTTGGGTTGATAACACTAGGTAAGTGGGAAGCCTACCTACACTTGGTTGAAATTTCTTATAACAATAATTTCCAATCTTCTACAGAAATGAGTCCATTTGAAATTTTATATGGGCATAAGTGTAATACTCCAATCGCATGGAGAAGTCATGTTGATAGATAAATGTTACGACTTGATTTATTAGAAGATATGGAAATAACCATGAAACAGGCACAAAAAAAATTAAAGGTTTCTCGGACAGGAAGAAAAGTTATGCTGACTTAAAAATAAATCCTAGAGAGTTTCGAGTGGGTAATCATGTACACATAAAGGTAAAGCTTAAGAAAAAGTACCTTGATATTGGGCAAGTGAAAGACATTGACACCCAAGTATTGTGAGCCATTTGAAATTCTAGCTAAAGTAGGGTTAGTTTCATACTAGTTATCCCTACCACCCAGTATTAAAGTACATAATGTGTTTCATGTTTCTATATTAAACAAATATGTTCATGATTTTTCTCATCTGATTGAATGGAATGTGATCCAGGTGGAACGAGAGGGAGAGTTCCAAGTGGGACCGGAGCACATTCTCGATAGGATGAAACTTTTACTCCAAATTCGTACCATTGGATAGGTAAAGTTGTAATAGAAGTACCTTAGTCCAGAAGAAGCTACTTTGGAGCTGGAAAGTACTATGCAAGAGGCATATCCAGGATTATTCCAAGAGGTTGACATGGATGAATAAAAAAAGGTTAAAACTCCGAGGATGATGTTATCTTTTAAGGGAGGTGTATGTAATACCCCCTGATTTAATATTTTTGAATTCTATTGGAAAATACTTTTATTATTATTTTATTATTCTTTGACAAGGGGTCAAGAATAAAACATTTGATTTGTAATAAAACATTCCTTATTAATAAAAATTGCTGAAGGAGAACATAAGTGGAAATAGTTGTTAAAAGAGTGTTATGTGACCCATAAGAGGGAAATGACAAGTGGATGAGACCACCGAGTGAGGCTGATTATGCAGGAGGCATCATCCCCAAAAAATAGGTCTGCACTCCTAGCTGAGTTGTTTAAGAGCAAGAGGCTCGTAAATTATCAAGTCCTAGGTAAAATACTATTTAATAAAATGTCCATGAGTAGAAGGATGCTGGCATTAGGTGAAGATTAACATCTTTATCATGCAAGAGATTATGCATTGAGATATTTTTCTCTTATGGTTCAATGAACAAGCTCAGAGGTTATTGAGCAAGTAAATTGGCTTCTATGGGAGCTGGTTGGGAGGAACAGCTTCTCCACTTGTGTTTCCCCATCATTGGTGCCAGGTTCATACTTTGTTTCTCATGAATGATTTATATGTAGTAGGATGTATATGTGAAATGTTAAATTGAAGTTATATTTCCATACTACACTATTTTTATGCATTATGTAGGACCACTATCTAGGTTTTGTATATTCTAGATCTGTACAATGTTAAATAGTTCCCAAGGTATCCTAGATTGGGAATTCATACATGTATCCATGATTGTTAGTAATGAACTACAGTAGAAATTATTATTTAGTAATGTGTTGAATTACTTAGGTCTTCCTGTCATTGATATGTTATACTGGAATGATTTAGAAGTTATGAATCCACATCTAATGGATCAGATCCTCTGTTTTTACATGGTAGCATATGTTACTACTATGTACTTCCTTCTGAATTTGATTACTGTATTTCTCCATTAAATTTGCATTGTGAATTTAGGTTGTCGAATGAAACTATAATGCATGTTTACAATTTGTGGTTGGAATTGATTTGCATAAAGAAAACTATATTTTAAACTGTACAAATCCTATAAGTATATTAACACAGTAGGTTAATTGTTCTCAAATCATGATCAGTCGGCGAAAGTAAGGTATGGTTGCAAACACTAGGATAAATTTCCATATCAAAATAATTCATGGTGAATTAAACCCCAAATCCACAAAAACTCATTGAATCGACAAATTTAAACATGGATCAACAAAAACTAGAATATTAATGGTCCATATCTAACCCGTAGCAAGATTGATAGTTTACAGAAGTACAGAAGACATATTTGTGGAAGTCCCAAAAGGGAAATAAAAAAAGAAGATCAATGGCTGATGTTAGTTGCAAAGTTTCATTGGAAAGTCCACGTGATTGTTTTATGAAGTTTCTAACTTCCAACTTTTGCAATGGAAGGAAGAAAGAAGAAAGTTCAAGTGATTGTTTTATGAAGTTTCTGACTTCTTAGTTCCACGGCGGAAGGAGGAAAGCAAAAGGAAAAGGGAAGAAATTCCAAGAGATTATTTTATGAAGTTTCTGACTTTCGAGTTCCACAGCGGAAGGTGAAAAGAAGAAAGTTCAAGGGATTGTTTTATGAAGTTTCTGACTTCCAACTTTTGTAGCGAAAGCTGAAAAGCAGAAGGTGGAACGAAAAAAGTCCAAGTGATTATTTTATGAATTTTTTGACTTCCGAGCTTAGCACCAGAAGGTGGAAAGAATAAATTTCAAGTGATCATTTTATGAAGTTTCTGACTTCTAAGCTCCATAGTAGAAGGTGAAAAGGGGAAGGCGAAAGGAAGAAAGTCCAAGTGATTGTTTTATGAATTTTCTGACTTCCAAGTTCCATAGTGGAAGGAGGAAAGCAGAAGGAAAAAAGCAAAAATTTCAAGTGATCATTTTATGAAGTTTCTAACTTCCATGTTCCACAATAGAAGGAAAAAGGTATATAGTCCAAGTGATTGTTTTATGAAGTTTTTGACTTCCAAGTTCCGTAGTAGAAGGAGAAAAGCGGAAGGAGGATAGAAGAAAGTTTAAGTGATCATTTTATGAAGTTTTCGACTTCTGAGTTCAACAACAGAAGGAAAAAATCCAAAATATCAAGTGATCATTCCATGAAGTTTCTAACTTCTAATGTCCATAATGGGAGGTGAAAATCAGAATATGGAAGGGTGGAAAGCCAAAAGATCAAGTGATCATTCCATGAAGTTTCCAAAATTTGAGGTCTGTAGTGGGAGGCAAAAAGAAGAAGATTAAAGGGAGAAAAGTAGAAAGAGGAAAGCCAAAAGATCAAGTGATCATTCGATGAAGTTTCTGACTTTCAAGGTCTAGAGCAGGAGGCAAAAAATGGAATATGGAAGGGTGGAGAGTGAAACGAAGAAAGTAGAAATCCTAAAATATTGTTTCATGAATTTTCCAACTTTCGAGGTCTGTAGTGGAAGGCAGAAAGCGGAAGGCAGAAGGTGAAAAAATCACTTTAGTGCAGAAATGTCTATTAGGGTTGAAGAATGGACCTATTGGTGGTAGAACAAGTGTTACAGGGATCCTTATTCCTGAGGATTATTTATACAAGGATGAATTTGACCATTTAATATGGCCAGGGTGTTTTTATTTGTTTTTGTTTTCTGAATTTTCTGACTTTCGAGTTCCGCAGCAGAAGGACAAAAGTGAAAGGAGGATAGAAGAAAGTTCAAGTGATCATTTTATGAAGTATTCAACTTTTGAGTTCTGCAACGGAAGGCGAAAATCCAAAATATCAACTGATCGTTCCATGAAGTTTCTAACTTCCGATGTATGCAATCGGAGGGAAAAAGTGGAATACAGAAAGGTGGAAAGCCAAAAGATTAAGTGATCGTTCCATGAAGATTCCAAATTTTGAGGTCTGCAGTGGGAGGAGAAAAGAAGAAGATGAAAGGGAGAAAATCAGAAAAAGGAAAGTGAAAAAGATCAAGTGATCATTCCATGAAGTTTCTGACTTTTGAGGTTCGTAGCAGGAGGAAAAAAAATGGAATACAGAAGGACGGAGAGAGGAAGGTAGAAAGCAGAAATCCTAAAATATTGTTTCATGAATTTTCTAGATTTCAAGGTCCATAGAAGAAGGTAGAAAGCGAAAGGCGGAAGGTGAAAAACTTAATTTAGTGCAGAAATGTCTATTGTGGTTTAAGAATGGACCTATTGGTGGTAGAACAAGTGTTACAGGGATCCTTACGCCTGACGATGATTTATACGAGGATGAATATGACCATTTAATATGGCCAAGGTGTTTTTATTTGTTTTTCATCATAACAGTTGGGTATTTGATTAATGTGTCTATAGATATATTGATATAGAAAAAATAATAATTTATATTTTATTTTTGAGGTATGTTAAAAAAAAATTGTTACACTTACAAGGAATGGATAAAACATCCAAGAACAAGATGTTGATTATGGATTAGATAAGGTATGAAATGATTCAAATGAATAATCAATGATAGATACATTTCAAGAACTTGTAGAAAATGAAACATTCATGCCAGTAAGTTGTCACTAGTTGGTAGTCAAATACATAACATGATGGAAATCATAGTATAACGAGGGATCTAAACCTAATGGTAAATTACTTATTTCTAATGGATTTTTTGAATTATAAAATAAAAACATAATAAATATACATATGTTGATCCTAACCTTCTCATTTGGAACCACATTGGGCCCTTATGAATCCTTAATGGGAGGCCTCGCAGTTTGTAAATTGATGGAAAATGAAATCTAGCAGACCTAATGTTCTCTTGATTACTTTGAATATTGATCAAAATCCCCTTCCACAATATTTATTTCACAATTCTTCCCTTCTGCAACTAAGATCTTTGCGTAATTTTATCCTTACGCAACTAAGACTTCTGTAACCATATTTCCTTGAGACTCTTTCTGTAGGGCCTTTTCTGCAAGGCTCTTTCCACAATTTGCGGATTCCATATTATGGGTTCACCAACTTTCACAATCAAACTTCCACAACTTTGTGGCCCGCATCGTCCTTTCTACATATGGATTTTGGTTTGCAAGTCTTCCTTCCAACTTATTCCAAATTTGGCTTCCACATTTCGATCTTTTCGAACCGTCAATTTTTTGTGGCCTCACTCTTGACCATTAATCTATTGCAGTTGTGTATCACTCCTTCACACTTGTGGATCTTCACTTCTCTTTTGCATAATTTAACCACAACCATTGATATTCTGAATTTCACATATTTTAGAATTTTACTGTAACAGTCGAAAATTTAATCGATGGAATAATTAATTCATGATGCAGAAAACACTCGATGTTATTGTATATTCTTGAATGGTTAGTCCAATCATCAAATTGCACACACAAGTAGACAAAGATATTTTAAAATCATGTTTCTCTAGTTATTGAAGAATACATTAAACATATAAGAGAATGCGTAGAGATTCAAACGTCTGTTCTTCATACATTAAACCAACACACTTACAGAATCTCTATTATCCTTTCCCTATGCATTTTTATTCATTATATCAACTACATTTAAATAGATCTTCATAAACCTGTCAGATCCAAATAGCAATATCTGAAACCCTAAGAAAGGAAATCTACAACTAACCTATCCTCGAGAAAACCTCTTGTAATATTCAAGGACAATTGTGTAAAATTTTCGGTTATTGCAATCAAAATAAATCCTAATAACTAACCCTATCCTTCTAGAATTTGATTACATGAAATTACAAAAATGACATTGACTGCTTATTCAGCAAAATGACTTTGTCTCGATGCTCTCGCGTCATACTCCGGGGGAAGAAAAAAATTATTCAATAAGTCTTCAAGGAATACATGGTACCTATAAATCTCTATCTCTATAATCCACGTTGCATCTTCAGAAGTTTGATCCTTCCACTTGACTAAATACTAAAAGTAATCTCTGTCCCCGGTACTCCTTGAAATCATTTTGTCAAGGATAGCTTCAATTTGAGGTTGTTCCTTATGTGGTAACTATACTTCCCAATCTATAGAGGAACCATATCCACCTGAAATTGTTAATTCTACATGAACACCTGAATCTTTAAAAGGATATATATCTGAAATATTAAAAATAGGATAAATATGAAGATCAGAAGGAAGTTCTATTTCATAGGCATTTGCAGAAAAACTTCCTCAGAATTTTACAAGGTCCAGTTTTTTTAAGCTTCAATTTATTGTAGGTTCCCTTAGGAAACTTCTCTTTATTAATATAAGCCATTATTAAATATCCAACCTGGAAATTAACTTCATTTCTTTTCATATCTTCTCTTTGTTTGTATTTTCCTTCACTTTCTTGTAATTTCTTCTTCACATCCTCTTGTAGCTCATGCATACTAGATACAAAATTTTCACCATATGCACTTATTCTTTCTTTTCCTCCCAAATTTCTAAGTTCATATACTCATCTTGGGTTCATTCCATATACAATATAAAAAGGACTCATACATGTACTTCTATTAGATGAATCATTATAAGCAAACTCAACTTAAGCAAGAGATAAGTCCCACTACTTCATATTTTCATACACAAGACTTCTCAGTATGTTTCCCAAACTCCTATTTACCACTTCAGACTGACCGTTAGTATGAGGATCATAAGAAAAGCTAAAAATGAGATTGGTACCCAAATTCCTCCATAGATTTCTCCAAAAAGAACCGACAAATTTAGTATCCTTGTCAGACACAATGCTTAAATTTAAACCATTCAACTTCACAATTTATGAAAAGAATAAGTTAGCAATTTTTGTTGCATCATTTGTCTTCTTACAAGAAATAACATGAGCCATATTTGAAAACCTATCCACTACAACATAAATAGAATCATTTTCCCTTTGAGTTCTAGGAAATCCCGAAACAAAATCCATGCTGATGTAATCCCAAGGCCTAGCTGGAATAGGTAGGGGTTGATATAGTCCATTATTTTCTCTTCTCCCTTTGGCATGTGAACATATCCTGCATTTTTCAGCAAATTTCTTTACATCATGCTGCATTTTTTGCCAAATATAGAAAGTACTCACCAGAGAAAATGTTTTATCCTATCCAAAATGTCATGACAAGCCTCCATTGTGTTTCGCTTATATCAAATTTTCTCTCATATAACACTTTGGAATACACAACTTACTATTTTTTAATATCAATCCTTCTTGTAACATATAGTCAAACTATTAGCTGCTATTATGGGAAACTGGATACTGACAGGTTGCATATACATCTTTGAAATCCACATCTTCCTTATACATATCAATCAAATTTTCAAATCCCAAAGTACTGACCTTAATTTCCTACAAGAGCAATCTTACTCTGCTTAAAGGATCATCAACTTTATTAGATTTTCCACTTGTATGCCTGATCACAAAGGTAAAGTTCTTCAAAAATTCCACCCACTTAGCATGCTTCTGATTGAATTTAGGATGACTATTTATAAATTGTAAATCATGATTATCATAATATAATACAAACTCTTTAGGCATCAAGTAATGTCTCCATTTCTTGAGAGCTTGCACAACAACATATAACTCTTTGTCATATGAGGAATACTTTTGTTTTCTTCATTCAACTTCTCACTGAAGTATGCTACTGGTCTTTGTTCTTGACTCTAAATAACCCCTATTGTTGTCCCACTAGCACATGTTTATACCTAAAAATCCTTATCAAAACTTGGCAAATCTAGAATAGGCTTCTCAGTGATCTACTTCTTCAACAATTTAAAATTTATGTTAGTTTCTTTAGTCCACTTGAAAGGTTTTCTACTTTCCCTCAAAGTGTCTATTATAGGTGCACAAATTTGCCTAAAAATTTTGATGAATTTTCTATAAAATATTGCAAGGCCATGAAAACTTCTTACCTCATACACACTCCTTCGAACTGCCCCACTTAAAATTGCTTGCACCTTCAACCCTTATTCGAAAACTATGAATCCTCAATAAATCAACTATTTCTTCAAGAAACTACAATTTTTTAGATTTATCAACAATTTCTCCTTTTGCAAGGTTTTCAACACCATCTTAAGATGTCTCAAATGTTCTTCTCTATTCTGACTAAAAATTATAATATCATCTAGATACACTATCAAAAAGTTTCTAATGTATTCCTTCAATACCTCATTCATCAATCTCATAAAATTACTAGGTGCATTAGTAAGTCCAAATGGAATTGCTAACCATTCCTACAATCCATCATTATTCTTGAATGCATTTTTCCATTCATTCCCTTCTATTATTCTTATTTGATGATAACCACTTTTCAAATCTATCTTTGGAAAATACTTTGAACCACTCAAACAATCCATCAAATCGTCAATATGGGGGAAAGGAAATATGTAACTGATAGTGATCTTATTAATTGATATGTACTCAGTACACATTCACCATCCACCATCCTTCTTTGTGCTAAGCAGAGTGGGTACTGCACAAGGACTCAAAATATCCTTCAGCAATCCTTTATCCAATAGCTCCTGAACCTGTTTGTTGATTTCTTCATTCTCTTTAGGAGTTAATCTATATGCTTCCTTATTAGATAAACTTGCATCAGGTATCAAGTCAATATGATGACTAATACTTCTGGCATGGGGTAAAGCATTGGCAATTCATTCACAATAATATTAGCATATTCATCAAGCAAAATTATAACTTCACTAGGAAAATCATTTAAATTTGTCCAAGTCAAAATTACCTTTGATTTACCAACAATAGAAAAATGTAGCTCATCCTCCTTCTCGAATTCTTGCAACATTTCCTTCCTAGTCATAAGAAAAATATTTGACCTTGAACCTTCTTGAACTGCTTCATCCTCCAATGGTGACAATGTATGTCATTTTCCATCCTTTTCCCTCCCGAAGATCCTGTTCAACATTAAAGCTATGAATCTGTACGGGGGTCTAAGGGTGGATGTGTCATAATCTTCAGTAACTCTATGTCTAAAAAGTTTCCCAGGTAACAACATTCTCTTCATGGTCTCTATCAAGTCCATCCTAATATTGTCCAACCACTCATTAGACAAGAATACCTGAGGCTTAGGCAAGTGGTAGGCTAAGGCTACATATCCAGGGCTAAAGGAAGCATAGCCCTGACCTACAACATTGCATATCAGCATTGAACCATGGTTTGTGTGTGGAAGGATCCACCTCATCAGCTCAGCACATGGAAACATTTCGGGCCTGGTGGCAACCTTCATGATTGCAGACTTTTCTATGTTTGCGTAGATATGTTCCTCTTCCAGGCCCATATCTGGAACTTCCCTACGGGAAATCATTCTGTGTATGTCTCCCCACTTACACTCAGGGTCCACCCCTGTGACACACTGTGTATCCTCATATATGTATTTAGTGCGTAGATCGGCCTCTATTGCCGTCTGCTCTTCTACCACAGGGGCCTTCTTTTTCTGTCTTCTGGACATCTTGAAATATTCCTGCAATGTAACAGCATGATATGAAGCCATTCAGATTTTGAGAATATTAAGAAGTAGTTTTAATCTTTCTCCATTTGTATATGTGTCTACAATGGTATCAGACATAGGTTCTTTACATTGAAGGATTTGGACTAGTTATGCAATCTGTTGAGCTATGCTATCATCTTATATCAGTGTGTAACACATATATGCATAACCAACCTATATCATGATTATCTGAACTAGCAGCACAAAACACAAACCATCTCTGTAATATAACTAGCCATAAATGCTACGGGATATACTTCATCAAATGGTCTGCCATCGAAACTAATCAATATGCTAATTTATAACAATGACAAATGCAAAACCAACACGACTATTCTGGTGAATTTAGACAAGCCTTAGCAAGGATAAGAATAGCAAAGCCCATGCCGCTTGCGGACATGATAATTACATTTGCGCGGTCATAAAAAATGGGCACCCATGACAACCCTTCGCGTAGGGGACACCAATCAGCACCATTGCTCATTATACCCCTAAAGCTTCGAATAATGACTGCGGCACGGCCCTAGGGCTTCACGGTGGCCAACGATGGCGAATGCGCAGCGCGGAGGCTAAAACTAGGGCTCGAAGAATAGGAAATCGAACGGCCGTACGTTTATCATGGAAAAACTGCTAAAACCCCCCTCCCAAATGTTTCAAGGTCCTCATCAAAGCAAGAAATAACCAGGTGCAGGCGGCATAACGGCCGCCTGCACCTTGTCTTCCTCTATCGCTATGGATGAACAAAACGCAGAGGTAGATGAAAACGCGGGATTTATAAAAAGGAAAAACCCAATCCCTCTAACGGCACAAGCTATCCTCCCCAATAAGAAAAAACGAGGGCGCAACTGCTGGGGAAGACGAAAACGCTAACCCTAGCCGTGGGTAAAGAAAACCCCATTTATGAGCAAGCGAAAACTACGGGCCGTAAAATTCTACCTTATTCTCATCCCAGTAACCCATTCAAAATCTTGAAAAAAAGGGGTTTAAGATCCTACCTGGCAGGAGAATGAACGAAGTGGAGCCTTCGACCAACAGCTGGACGTGGGTACCGGTACGCTGCTTCCACAAGACTCGCTAGCTCGACAGTGCGACAGCTCGGACGCGATAAAACAATAAAAAAAAACCAAAAAAAACACGCCCCGGATATATAAACCCCTCGCACGTGCGAGCAGTCAAATCCATCAGGGCGGATAGGAAAGCCTCGACGGGCGACACAACTTATCTCTGCCCGCAACGGCGGGACATCCTCCTCACTCCACCACTCGCAACACCAAACATAGGTCATACGCTTAAAACGGGGGCGGGCGGCAATGGAATCAATTGTCGGGTGACCAGGAGTTTGGTGACCCCCGCAACAGCGGATGCAATGGGGAAGTCAACATTCTCCAAGGCGCCGATATACGTAGTCAACCATCACAGCATCTCTAGATTTTCCATCGGCCCGGAACGCCGTCGAGGGTAGAGTTCATCTCCCTCCAATGCGGTGTTAAGAACGCGCCCGCAACAGTCAGAAAAAAACTTACCACTCGCAATGGCAAGACAACAACCAAGATTGGAGGAAGGCCCGCAACGGCGGGGTGGAACAAACCGCCGGGTCCCGGGAAACATCCGCAACGGCGGGGCAACAACACTAAATCGAGACTTGGACAGCACCCGCAACTGCGGCCCGGGCGCGAAAAAAATGAAATCTAAAGGGCACCCGCAACGGCGGCCCGACCACAGGCTAGGAGGATTGGGAGAAGACCCGCAACGGCAGGACCGACAACAGACTCAGGTTCCGGACAACACCCGCAATGGCGGGATGGGCAAAGAATTTAGGAGCCGAAAGGCACCCGCAACGGCGGGCTTGTCAACCAACTAACTCCCGCTACGAGAAGGCTTTAAAATGAAAAAATGAAAGAGTTTTGCAAAAACAGCAAGGGGCTCAACTAAGATGAAAATTAAAGCATGAAAGGATGAGAAACCAGTCAAATGATAGCACTCAAAATTCCAAAAACGTGCTTCAAATTCCATAATCTAAAAGCAAAAGGATGAAACCAACAAAAGAGTGAGCTAATCCAAAGTAAAGGGGGGTCCAAATTTTTTTAGAAATTTGGGAAATTGTTGCAGCTGCAACAGTTGGCGACTACCTGGTGATTCCCAGATCTCTGCATTAACTTTCCTGCTAAGCCTAAGGCTGTATGAACAAAACTGAATTCTTCTAGTTGTCTGCATTCTTAAACCAGTCAGCTCATGCATTAAACATTTAGATGAAGTCTATCTTTTCGGGAACAGGTAATACCAGCAGTGTTTCCAGTCTGAATAACTCTTGGGAGGCTAAATAAATGAGGTTCATTTCATCTATCCCTCGGGGTTTACAGCTTTGACACCACAGGATTGTGACAGAAAAAGCACAGTGTTATCCTTTTGTTCCTCGTCCCCATGCCACTTTGTACTTTGTGTTTTCTGAACTTTAGTTCCTTTGATATGAGTCTTTCTGCGGGCCTTTCTTACTGAATTTTAATTCAGGATCCTCTATCCCATAGTGTCCTTTTGTGTGAATGATATATTTCATGTTTCAATTCACGGATGGAGAGGATCTTGTGGCCCTTTGGAACTTTAGGCTTTGTGATTATGCTTTTTGGAGCTTTGCTCTCATATGTTTCATTTCTTTCGGAAGAGGTGACTCTTAAGAGCTCTGGGCTCTCTTCTTAATTCATGGCATGGGGTCATTTATATATGATAAACTGTCTCACTCTGCTTCCTCTCCGTGGGTCTAGTGCTTTCACCCCCTCGGGTGTTTAAGATGTTAGATGGACGGAGCCTCCAAATAGTACTTCAGACCTTTTTTTACTGCTGAGTTATTTACAGGGATTAAGTAAGACTTCGAATGAATGCATTGCTTGTTGGGAATACATCTGCTAGAAAAGATTCTGCTCTTTAAACACATCCCCTTTTTGCTTATGATTTTAGTTAAGACAGAGTCCTGATGTTTCCATTGCATCCAAAAGTTTGCCTCTTATTTTACCCAAAGAAAACTAGCAAAACCAAAAGCAACTAGCAGCATAATCAATTAACTACAAAAAGAAAAACTAAAGCTTTGAAAACAGAAAATAAAATCAGCAAACAACAATTTATTTATATACAAAAGAATACAGAAACCATATTTAGCCCATTCCGCAAAATTTCGGATTTAAAGAGCTAGGAATGAGCGGGATTTGAGACCTGAATATTCTAGCCATGGTCCAGTTGTGCTGTTATAGAAATAGCACCCATATCTAAAATTCTGCAATCATTTCTTTCAGCCTGAGGGAGTTGAAGGAGCTCAGACTGAGTGTCCATCACAGGTTGGCCTTTTTTTGAATAACGGTGTTCTAGCTTAAGCTCAGTAAGATAGTTTCCCAAGACAGACTCGGCGGATTCATTTTCTTTTCCAAGCCTAGTAACGTTATGTTTCATAAAGGGTTCTCTTAGAATCTTAATCAGGTTGAGGCTGCCCTTCTAAGGTAACCACAAGTGGGACCAATCTGAAGCAAAGTATCCATTTAGTCTTGCTGTCCAATCTCTGTTTAGAATCATCCCATAACCATCAGGAATGTCTGCTACTATGATGTCAATGTAATGACATATCCTTTTGTTTGCAGACAGCTGAATCATCACGTTCTTCATCTCTCGTACTACCTTGACACTAGTTTTGTCAAGTTGTGTGACATCCCAGAGAGTAGGCTTTATCTGTCCATTGAGTTTTTTTGCAGATTACTAGAGGCATAACATTTGTGGATGATCCAGAATCTACTAAACAATTATGGACATTATGATTTAAAATTTCAAGAGTCACAAGGAAAGGTGGAGCGCTGGTTTTCATGATCTTGATGAGCTCAATCTTTTCTTCTACTGGTTGGTTAGTTGTGGACAACTCCTCCTTTAGCTGACCAGCTGTGCTTTCTTTATCATCTTCTACCAGCTTGGTAAGTCTAATGGGTGACTCTGCTTCCTGTTCGCCTTGAATATCTTTAGGTGAATCGTCTGTAAACTTCATATCAGCCTGTCCCTTTATCTCCTCTTGTACATCCTGAACCTTTAACATTATTTCATTGTTCTCAGTGGCCAGATTCTCATTCTTAGTGGTTATAAGTGTAGGCTGAGATTGGAGAGCTTTTTCTTCCATATTAAACAGTGAAACTCCATTCCATGAAAACATAGTATCATCCTCTTTCTTTACTATGGTCTGTTTCCTCTTTTCTTCCTCACCACTG
>LPNX011048698.1:0-15691 GCA_001517045.1 Pseudotsuga menziesii
AAATCTACAACTAACTGATAACTAGATATCATATCTATTATTGCGACATGAATTTAGTATCATAGGAAAGACTACATCGTGGCTATCGAGTTTGGTTACATTTACAAAAACCCGATATAACATCCAAGCACTCACATGTTAATCCACATTACAAAGATCGAGTCCCTTTTTATAATCAATGAATCCATTTATAGTGCTTGAGGTAAGTCAGATATGAGTCAAACAGTTATCCACAAGTAACTACTGAAATAGATAAACCATATTCAGATCCAAAAAATGGATTGTGGGTCAAGATACACACAGCATAGATTGACATATCGAATCTCTTAAAGGAAATAATTAAAATTGCAGTCCTGCAATTAACAAGTTCAACAAAATATAAATCACATCGTAGGATTAAACCATCATCACAATTATAAGAATAAACACATGGTTGTAAGTCTATGCTAAAAGGACACCACTATGTTCTACCACTAGCGATTCATAAATAGTGAAAGACCCCAAAAAGGTTACAAGTTAAATACCTTAAGCAAGAGTTTAAATGGCCGTAAGTATTTTCCATAAAGCTACCATCGCAACACATATCAAACAACATGTATTACAACTTATGCAAAGATATTAAAAACTAAATAGACGATTTATTTCCATGACTGTAAGACCATCTACGATGGCAGCCAAGGGTTACACTATAATCCCCATAAGTAATCACATAGTAATTTACAAAAATAACATTGGTTATAAACTAACCAATATAAGTTCCCAATTCTTAAACTATCGAAAGGGCATATCAAAATATATATTTATACATGCATATAGAGTGGTTATAAGACCATTATTAATGGCTTCCACTATAAATAAAAAACCAAAAATGTATAAAAAATTACACACGAATGAGACCTGTTAAGGGCAGCTCAAAAACCCTACCAGGGTTTAAACAAAAAAGAAAAGTACTTCATCTCGTTATAGTGCCAAGCTATGGCTTTAAGCCAGCACAACCAAAAAGGGGTTTTCGATACATTTAATGGCTATCTTAAACTTTAACAAATATCAAAACCACTTATCTTTTCATTGTAACCCGATGAAGCCTCACCCAATGAAGCATGCAACCAAGTGAAAGGGGATCAACTTGAGTTATTTTAATAAAATAAATTGTAAATACAACCAAAGAACCAGTTTGTAACACGGTTAGAGAAACTTACACAGGAATTTGGAAATGTGGGCCTAGGAGGAGGTGACCATGTCGCTTCCTCTCTAGTGCCAAAACCAACAAGAAAACCCTATTTAATCAATACTTAGTTTCTTTGTTAAAGGTTGCTAAACCAAAATAACTTATAGAAGTTTGTCTAGCTTTGCGTGTTGGAAATGAGAGCCAGGGGTCTTCCCGTCTGAGTTCCCTTATCTCTCTGTATTATGCAATTACCGAAGAAAAAACCTCAATGATGTTTTAATAGAATGTTTAAACAAATGGATAGTATTACAACTTAGTAAGCTTGCTCACCTACTAAGATAGGTTAGTCGTGTGATGGAAAAATTGACAGGCTCGTTGAAGCATTGGTGCTGTGAAGAGTTGGTTGAGGAAATCTCTGAAAGAAAATACCTCACACAATTTCATCAAAAGAGTAAGAGTGCAACAACACATGCCATGAATGCAAGAAAAACCAGAGAAAGTTGCATACAGAGAAGAGCTCAGCCGTACAAAACCTTTGACCACACAACATACCCAAATATGGGATAAGGGAAGAGTGAAGACCTTCAAAACCCCTTTTCAAGCTCAAGTAAATCTCACCCTCCACGTTTAGAGTAGGGATCACCTCCCTTAATGCCTCGTGGATCCTGGATGTGCTTCCAACTTGCATACGGGACATGTTTAATGTCAACAGAAGGACAACATAAATATCATGATAGAAATCATTTACAACGAAATGAGTGCGATTCCAAACCTTGGATCATGTATTCAAAACCAATCATAGCCTATGCCTTGGATCGTCATATATATATATATATATATATATAGATATATATATATATGTTACACAACCTTATCTTATGCCAAGTCAACCCTTGCATTGAAACCCCATAATATAAACATTCACACTTATGTTTTAAACTTTGATAATGTTGGTTGGGATATAATGCCATCATGGGTCATGGATAGACCCGTACTTTTCTAATGTATGTCATAAAGCATGTTTTGTACAAAGGCCAATACCTTAGTAGTAGGTTAGGCTAAGGTATTGGGAGGGGTTTTATTTAGATTTAAAAATAAAATAGTAAAATCGTAATCACAGTAAAACTTGGTTGCTTTCATATCAACCTTAAACTATGACAAGATCATTAAGATAATAACCACTCATACACATAAAATAACTAAACATGCGCATTAAAACCAAAACTTGTAGGATCTGTACACAGTTGCAGTAGAGTAAAAACATGCGGTCCCATGCCATGTACAAGTGAGTAAATCCTCTTTTTATTCATGGTAAGAGATAACCGTATGGGGATCCATACTTCACAAACCATCAGCCTCTCATTCTTAGGGGAAGGTCTTACATACATAGTGTAACTATGTTAAGGCTAAGCCTTTAAAGTACGATAATCAATTGCGAAAATAAGTAAACAAAGTACATCACTTGAAGGAGTATGGCTGAAGGTTCGAGAAGGATCTAGCCATCATAAACACCAGTAAACCCTGTCGTAAGCAACAAGACAATAGATCTAAGAGCCAATAGTAAATTGAACATAGAATTCTGCTAAAGTAAATGTAAAAGTAACACATGCAATTTTTTTATGTATGATTTTTAGGTGTGTTGCATAATGGTATCAAAGGATGGTTTTAGCACAAGGATTGAATCGGATCAACACTAAAATTCTACAAAAAACAACAAACTAACTCCTATTCTATTTTTTTAATTTCTCGTACAAACAACAAAGAGATGCACACATATATTTTGCAGGAAACATGGGAGATGCAGAGATGTCTGCAGAAGAGGAACGTTGCCCAGAACATCATTTAAATAACAAAGAGGGTAACTTTGGGATGGGGAAATTTTGGTAGATCTAAATGACATTTAGGATAATAATTTTGAACTTAAATGAATTGTTAATGAGTTAAGATCTGAACTAAGAAAGGTTAAGGAAGATAACGAGCGAATTCTAAAGGATCAAGAAGAACTAAATGCTATTCTGTTAGCAAAAATCCATAATGACGAAAAAGATAAAAATAAGGAATCTGAACAAGAAATGCCTAAAACTACACCATACAACAAACCTAAGGGCAGAAAAATGGAATTTTCTAGCCATAAACTTGACACTTCAAGTGAAGAGTCAGTTAAACATCACATAAAACTACAAGAGTCAAACGAAAGTAGTGACGATAATAATAAGAAAAGAAAATACATACCCTATGAGGAAATCTCTTGGGAGTTTAATAAAATTAAACCGACCATGTTTAATGGGGAAGTTGAGAAGAGCGAATAGAAAGAGGCTTGGTTGTTTGGAATGAAAAAGTATTTTCAGATTTACAATTACTCTGATGAGTTGAAGGCTAAAATGAATGACCATCTATAATCTGACCAGAAAGGAAGATATATGGTGGAAATATATAAAGAATGTTAAAGGGATAAAAGAGAGATATTTAACTTGGAAAAAATTTAAGAAACTATTTAGAAGAAAGTACTTATCCAAACAGTATTATGAAGAAAAAAAAATAAAAAATTATGAACTAAGGCTAGGATCCATGACGATGAAAGAACTCTGCAGTAAGTTCTTAATCCTACTTCATTATGTTCTGTATATAGTTTATGAGAAATCCAAAATACATCGGTTTCTTAGTTGTTTTCCTATTATGTTCAAAGGATGGATTGAATATGACAATCCGAAGATGCTAGAGGAAGCGATGAGGAAGAAAAACTTATGTTATGACCAAAATAAGAATAAAAGAGAAAATATACCATCTTGGAAGAATGAAAGACCAAATAATTTTAATCCTAAAAAGAAGCAAAATAATTTCCAGAAAAAATTAGGGAATAACTATAGGGGATATGAGGGTAATAATTAATAAAACTTTAAACCCCAAAACTTTCCAGTAAAAGAAACCTTCAAATGTTCCTAATAAAAACTCAGCACAAAAAAAAACCTTTAAAATGTTGGGAGTGTGGAGAGACACACTACTTTAATACTTCCTAGTGAGGGAAAACATTTTTAATGTACATTCTATCTAAGAAGCAATCACAGTTTGCAACATGGAAAGGAGCATGCTTAGAATCTGTGCTACACTAGACAATCGGCAAGCAGAACACTAAACTTCTATGGTTGAAATTAAAGGTATCATAAACAACCAAACTATCTCTATCTTAATTGGTCCAGGTGCAATCCTGAATTATATTTCACCTATAATAGTCAATTTATGCAAATTGGTACCTGAAAAGTTTGATAAGTCGTGGCTAGTACGGTTAGCCACAAGTACAAAATGAAAAGTTACTAGTATTGTTAGAAATTGTAAATTGATGATTAACAATTTCCTCACGCATGTTCATGTAAATATATTTCCTTTTGGATCCTATTATTTATTAATAGTAATGGATTGGCTAGAGGAACATAAAGTTGTGTTAAACTATTTTGATTAAACATTTACATGTATTGACAATAATGGGAATAATGTAAAAGTAAAATGAATTCCTAGGAAGGTAACCATCAAAGAAATATCTGCTTTGCCAATGAAAATATCAATAAGAAAAGGATGTAAAGCGTTCACAATTTATATAATGAATGATAATGAAACCGATAATAAACCTAAACTAGAAGACATACCGGCTTTGAAAGAGTTCGAAGACATGTTTCTGGAAGAAGTCCTCAAATTTCCTCCAAAAAGAGATATTGAGTTCACGATCGATTTGACACCCATAGAAATACCAGCGTCGAAAGCTCCATACAAAATGAATATAATAGAACTTACAGAGCTATAACCACAACTACAAGAATTAATCAATAAAAAGTACATTCGACCAAGTGTCTCTCCCTAGGGAGCACTGATCTTGTTTGTGAAAAAGAAGGACGGAACACTAAGATTATGCATAGATTAATGTGAGTTAAATAAGATGACTATTAAGAACTGATATCCAATTCACCAGATAGACGATATGTTTGATCAATTCCATGGAGAAAATATCTTTTCAAATATATACTTAAGGTCACGTTATCATCAAGTGCAAATAAAAGATGAGGATATATTCAAAACATCATTCAAGACCCGTTAAGGTCACTATGAGTTTGTCGTAATTCCTTTTGGGTTGAAAACCACACCTGCTGCATTCATGTGTTTAATGAAAAACATCTTAAGAAACTACCTAGATAAGTTTGTGATTGTCTTCATTGGTGACATACTAATCTACTCTAAAAATGAATAGGAACATAAAGAACATTTAAAAATATTTTTGCAAGTACTAAGAGAACAACAACTTTACATGAAATTCAATAAATGTTATTTATTTAAAGATAATATTTAGTACCTTGGACATATAGTGTCCAAGGATGGATTCTCAGTCGATCCAGACAAAATAAATACCATCATGGAATGGTTTTTTCCTAAGAATGTATCTGATATCAACTCTTTTATCAGGATTACTAGATACTACTAGAAGTTAATCAAAGGGTTATCTAATATTGCCTACCCCATAACCTCTTTACAAAATAGGGGTAAAAAGTTTGAATGGACTGAAAACTTGTAATATCCCAAATTTTGGACCTAACACTTATGGGCTTGAGCCCCATTGATTATGATGTTACCTTGATGTTTTATTTTGATATATTGGGTCAAAGACCACACTGCATATGAACATGATGATTTGTTTGATATACTAGGCGTAAGCCAATTTCATATGATATATATATATATATGTGTGTGTGTGTGTGTGTGTGTGTGTGTGTGTGTGTGTGTGCTATGTTGGACATGGACCCTGAAGCACATGATTGATGATATGTTTTGTGTTGAGCGAGGAGCTCTGGAGCACATGGGTAAATTGATGGTTTGTGTTGAGCATGAAGCTCTGAAGCACATGAGTACTTATATTTGGGTTGAGCGAGAATTTCTGGAGCACATGATTTTTGAGACATTTGTGTTGAGCATGAAGCTCTGGAACACATGAAAAGATAACTTGGAAGTGTTGGGAATAAGCCCTGGAGCCTTTAATGTTGATGTTGAGCATAAGCTCTGGAACATCGGATCCTTGGGCATTGTATCCCTTGGTGTATCCTACAAGTACATCCTAGCATTAGCGTTGAGTGAGGAGCTATGGAATTGCACCAAGTGTGTAACTCCCTATTCTTAGCGTTGAGTATGGGATTTGGTAAGTGCTAGGAGTTACTCAAAATAATTAATGATTCCTGAGTGAAAATGACTCGAGAAAAATATTGATCCCATCTGACTTAATTATAAGTGACTAAATCAAATTTCAAATTTATGTATTCTCATCAAGTATTGAAGAACTACCATGTTATACGAGGGAATCCAACCTGCAAGGATGTTTTGAGTTTCCTAGCCTAATAGACCTAACCATATACCTGATGACCTTCATGAAGAAAGTGTCGCAAGTCTAGGGATCACAATATGTGATACCCTAAGAAAAATGTTACCAAACAATATATTATTATATATTTTATACATACTATTTATAAAGAATACACATAGTAATAATATTAATAATGTAATAAAGAAGGAAAACTTCCATCTATTACTATCATTACTAAGATAAAAATTAAATAGTATAATACATATAAAATTCTAATTAGGAACTAATCAAATTTACTACTTTAAAATATTAAAAGTACCAAATTAAATAAAAAGGGTTAAATGAAGAAATGGAGTGATTCTTGATTTAACTTCCCTTTGAGTGAAAAGTCTGTCTATAAAGTCCCAAGCCAAAAAGAGGCTTGGGGATCTCTTCCATCTTTTTGGAGTCATTATTCTTCCATATTATTCTTAAGAGAGTTCTTGGAGAACATTTTACTAAGAGGAAAAAGGAGAACTGATCCAGACCTAATATACCAGTTAGCACAGCCTTACCTTAGGATCTCTAAGCTACTTGTATGTTAGAAACCAGCTTGGGGGGATCTGGATTGAAACTAGGAACAGTTTCGAGTCATGGTTCGGTGGAACGTGGTAGTTACCAAGTGATTCAGTCATCTATACAAAGGTCATATCTTCCTATGAATTGTTAATGCTGGGTAATTGAGTGTGTAGGTTTCAGCCATTAGAAGAGATTCAATTTTGAGGTATGAGGTTCTTGATAGTCAATTTGATTATCTAGATTAAGTGTTGGCTAGATTAACAAATTGTTTATAATATATTTCTAACCCTATGTAACTTTTTTTTCCTCTCAAAATTGTTTTAGGGTTTACATTTTTCATTATAAACCCTAGGATGCAATTTAATTCCTGTTTAAAGATTTATCAAGGGTTTTGTACTTTTATTTTTACTTTTGTATTGACTTTTACAGATTAAACCTTGTTTTCCTATAGTCTACGCATTATTTCTAATAAGTACCTAGCTGTTCATTTACCTATGTACTCTATTGACATCTTTCATATTGTTAGCAGAGCCATGTTTACGAGTAGAGGACTAGTTCAGATCTAAGCTTTAAATATAACCTAAATATAAATTACCATTAACTAAGTATAGTAAATAGGACCTGATGTATACATTATGTATATATTATATCAGGTATAAAACAAAAAGGGAATCCTAAATAAGAAATTCTATAAACATAAAACACAGTTAACTAAACGTAGAACCTAATAACAAAATCATTATATAATATCATGTATAAACAAAACCAGAATCTAATTAAATAATATTATAACCTTAGTATTTTTTATCTAAGAATAAATCATAAATTCAAAGTAACTAACCTAAGATAAAAACCAGGAAAGACCTCTCAAGGTCTGTATAAATACACTCATGCCAGGAACAAGGATAACCATCATCACTTCTCATTAATCAAATAATATCATAAATCAAAGCTATAGTCCAAGTATCGAGGCCATCTAATGGTCCACGATGTCATAAATAAATTATACCATTTATCTACATAAACAAACCCTTGTGAAATTAACAAATCAAATACTTAGATAGCAACGAATCATATTATAAATCACACGCCTTAACAATAGTCCCTATGTAAATAAAATTCCACATATTAACATCTACAATAAGCATTTAAAAACCAAGGTAATATCATACAATATTAATTTAAAAACCATAGAATTACACAGAGGTCGCAGGATCGACTCCTGTGGGCGTTTAAGCCCCAAATTGCAATCTATTTATATATAAACCCTCATCATAGTAAATGACCCAAGATCGAATCTTGTAGGATCTCTTAATATATTTCAAAGCCATACTATTTTATTTATACATAGGCTGCCAATAAAACAAACTCTCTAACCATTGGTCGAAACACCCAAATAAAAACATATACACTGTAATCTATGGCCCTCGGCCTTCTACACCACCAACACATTATAATAATCAACAGTTCAAAAATATTATAACCCTATGAATATTTACAAACAATGACGGTGGCTAGTCGTAGGGTTACACATAGACAATCCCCATTCATATTACATAAAAAAATATTAAACATAAAGTATGCTATCACAACTATGAGGGTGAGAAAATCCAATGCTATATGACATGGCCCCAAATCCATAAAACTGTCACACAAGTCATCCTTACAACCAACACAAACAACGAATGTGAAATCCACACAGTCCATAATTAACAACAATTGAAATCGACGCAGCATAAAAATATAAACATAGTCTTTATAAATCCATTAACAAGTTTACACAGTCGTTACCTTCAGCCATTGTACTATTACAAGCAATGGTGCTTCCCACTGCATATAACCTAACCAAAACACTAATTACAAAATACACAGATCCTGTCGACGGTTTACCCAGGCTCTCTTCCCTGCCCAGAATCACCATTTAAATACATCCCAATACATTCTAAGCTCATGCTTGAAGGTAATCAAAACCCCAAGCTTGCCACTTTTACAAAACACAGATCTCTTAAGTTACAATAAAACCCCAACCTAAAATGCATCCATTAGAAACCAGAACCTAGCATTCACAACCTCGACGAGTATCATCTTTGTCATAACCATTAAGCAAAAGGAGGGAACAAGTTTGCACTTGTACAAAGAAAAATTACCTGAATGGGTATGAATTTTCCCACAATGCTATCCATGAGCCACAAATCCCATTTCTTTGCTACACTCTGCAATCTGCAAACACAGAGTGAAAGGCACCATGAGAAGTATGCGATGTTAAACCAACTGAATCAAAAAAATGATGCTAATAACACAGAACAAGCACATACATGTCAAGCCATTGAAATCTCATTTCTTCATACTATGTAGGAGAAGAGTACAAGAATCCACGCTGTGAATAACCAAACCCCATCGCTGAGCCAAGCCCTCAGTTGGGCTGCCACTTTTCCTAATGCACATTAAAGGCACCACCTTGGTTCCCATTATTGTCCTCCAAACCCAAACTCCTATAGCTCATAAAGTGATATATTGCGATATATTTCCAATCCATGTGATATGCATAAACCCCATTATGCATCATTTAAAATTAGTCTATAAGCTTTAAGACCATGGGATATGAAATATGCAATGGAATGTTTAAGCCAAGGGTTTTACAATGTATTATAATACTAACTCTAAAACCATATAGTAAGAGTATGTTAGGAAGTGTGCAAGTCATAAGCATTTACACCATGATAATAAGTGTCACATAAACAATAAGTTTGTGTCACACAAGTAATAGGTGCGGAAGTAACCCCAACACTATCACAAAGACCGTAATGATAATAATAACAACTAGTGAAGGTCACTAGGATAGGGCTACAAATGTGAGTGCTAGTGATAAACCAATTAGTACCTTTCATTAATCATTATAAACATTTTTTTCCATTGCCAAGTGCATTTGCACACAAATTGGACAAGAATGCATTAGTTCGACAGAACTAAGTAGGCTTGATGTGACAAGAAAAAACTATTACCTCTCAGGTAGTTACAAGGGAAGCTAGTCCCACCACTCCACCCATTTGTTTCCAAGAACAAAGTCAAGTTAAAACCATGTATATGATAGTAAGCACATGTTATAAACAATGAAGTACGGAATCAAATAACTAACTTACACATCAATGCTTAACCATAGTACAAACAGTAACCAACATCACGACAACGTAAGTAACATGGTAATAAACGCATCGATAAATATGGAAGCAGGACATAAGAATAGCTTACATCAATACAGCAATACAATCAGAGTACGACACATTTCGCAAAGTTCAAATAATGTCTAGCATAGGTAGTTTTGACTAGCCTAATAAACAAATATTTATTTTCAATTTTTGGGGAGATTACAAAAATGCATGGAAAATTTTAACAAACTAAAACACTTATTAAATATTGCCTTGATCTTAAAGATTGTTGATCCATTCAAGGATTTCATCATGTGTACCAACGCTTAAAATGACGGGCTAGGCGGAGTTTTATTACAAGACAGTTATGTTGTGGCATGTGAATCCATAAAACTAAAAGGTCATGAGAAAAACTACGCAACACATGATTTGGAACTTGTTTCTATAATTCAAACCTTAAAAATGTGGCGACACTACCTAATTGGAATAATTTTTTTACTTATGTTAGACAACATAAGTCTTAAATACTTATTTGACCAATAGAATTTTAATGCAAGACAGGGTAGATGGATTTCCTTTTTAAGCGAATATGATTTCAAAATAAAACATATAAAAGGAAAATAAAAGAAAGTGGTAGACACTCTAAGTCGTCATGTGAATTTACTATTTGCAAGGAACAACTATGAATCTGAATTGGAAAATCATATTCTAAGCACTGAAAATTATGACAAAGAATATCAGTTTTTAAAATAAAAGACTACTAAAAGAAAACAAAATCAAGTAATAACAGATTTCAACCTAAACCAACAAGGACTATTACTGCATAAAAACAGGCTGTACATACCAAACATAACAGAAATTAAACTTACAGTCATGGATGAACTACATAAAAGAACATATTCACGGCATTCGAGTCATCAAAAAATGATCACTATGATCAGAAAGGATTTCTTTTGGCCAAATATGAAGAAAGAGGTGGCTGAATACTTAGATCACTGCCTTGAATGTCAACAAGTTAAGGCAGAGCATCAACATCTCGCAGGGTTGTTGCAACCACTACCTATTCTAGAATGGAAGTGGGAGACAATCAGTATGGATTTCATCACCGACCTACCTAATAATTTAAGACAACCTGATTCCATCATGGTTGTCGTTGAAAAATTAGGTAAAGATGCTCATTTTATTCCTGTTAAATCTACCTATAAATATGTTAACATTGCAAATATTTTCATGAAAGAAATATTCAGGCTACATGGCGTGTCGAATGTAATAGTCTCAAATAGAGACGCAATGTTTACAAGTAACTTATGGAAAGCCTTGTTTAAAGGATTGAGCATACAGTTAAATTTCAGTACTGCATATCATCCAAAAATGGATGGGAAGAGTAAAAGAGTAAATCAAGCCACTAGAAGACATGCTAAGAAGGTATGTCATGGACAAACCATGTAAGTGGGAAGACTACCTACACTTAGTAGAGTTTTCTTATAATAATAATTTTCATGTTTCTATAGGTATGAGTCCATTTGAAATCTTATATGGGTTTAAGTGTAATACTCCAATCTCATAGAACAACCCAATTGATAGATTAATGTTACGACCTGATTTATTAAAAGATATGGAGCTAACTGTGAAACATGTACAAAAAAATGTAAAGGCTTCCCAAGACAGGAAGAAAAACTATGCTGATCTAAAAAGAAATCCTAGAGAGTTCCAGGTGTGTGATCATGTATATATAAAGGTAAAGCCCAAGAAAATCTCCTCAAGACTGGGAAAGTATTCAAAATTGGCACCCAGCTATTATGGGCCATTTGAAATTTTAGCTAAAGTAGGGTTGTTCGCGTACTAGTTAGCCCTACCACCCAATATTAAAGTGCATAATGTGTTTCACATTTCTATATTGAAAAGATATGTTCATGATGTTTCTCATGTGATTTATTGGAATGTAATCTAGGTGAAATTCAAAGGAGAGTTCCAAGTGGGGCCATAGAGAATTCTCAACAGGAGGAAACTTTTACTCTAGAATCGTACCATTAGACAAGTCAAGGTGCAATCGAAGCACCTTAGTGCCAAAGAAGCTACTTGGGAGATGGAAAGTAGCATGTGGGAGACATATCCATATTTGTTCCAAGAAGATGTAAAGAAAGAATGAAACAAAAGTTATAACACTGAGGATGGTGTTATCTTCTAAGGGGAGGTGTATGTAACACCCCCATAATTAATAATAATGATTAGTTCTACTAGAAAATAATTTATTTACTAATTTATTATTTTTATTATTTTTGACAAAAAAGTCAAGAATAAAACATTTTGTAATAAAAACAATTTTATTTAATAAAATATGATGAAGGGGGGCAAGAGTGGATATAGATGTTGAAGAGTATTTTCTAACCCACAAGAGGAAAAAGACAAGTGGAAATAACCACCAAGTGAGAACTCAGGATGTAGGAGGCATCATCCCCAAAAATCAGGTCACAACTCATAGTTGAGTGCTAAAGAGCAGGAGACTCATAAATTCCCAAGTCCTAGGAAAAAAACTATAAATTAGTATGTCCATAAGCAGGAGGAGGCTAGAATTGGATGAGGATTAAACATCCGTCAAATGCAAGAGATGACACATTCAAATTTTTCTCTTGTGGTTCAATGAAAAAGATTGGGGGTTCTGGATCAAGCCGTAACTTGGCTGTTGTGGGATTTGGTTGGGAGGAACAACATCTCCACTCTTGTTTTCCCAACATTGTTTCCAGGTTTATACTTGATTTTTTAATTGCTGCAAAAATTATTTTCCCTAGATCTATAGTAGCTTAACTCTAATTGTTTTTTATTAATCTACTGTTGTTATACTTGTATCTGTAGCATAATGGAGTGGAATCATAATTCTAATCTGCACAGTAAATTTCCATATTTCGACTGTATATTTCCTAATGGAATCACTCTTCTAGATATTTTCCTTACTCTATATATTGAAGTTAAATTCATGACTGTATTTTTAATGTCTGTTTATAAGTATAAATATGCATTCCTTCTATGTAAGTGAATGAAGTCCATTTTTTACAATGTTTATCCAAATTTACTACAGATATCTGCAGTGCCATATTATAAAAATATTAATATATAGATATGTATATTTTAGCTTAACTATAGACATAAATCTTTTTAAATAATAATAATAGTATTACAACTTATGAATAAACTAAGTTAAGTACCAAGCATTGAATAAGGCCTATATAGGAGAATCACTATCGCAATTATTTACATAGAAAATACTATAACTAAAACTGTATAGATCCCATAATAAAACTAAGGTTGAGTTAGTGTCCAAACAACATCATAACAAAATCTTGTTATAAACAGTTTCCATTAAATCGTAAGTCATTTAATTTAAGAAAACAACTACAGGAATTGTGGGATCTTTTCATTTATAATAACTACAGATCAATGAGAGTCTTGGTCCCATGTAATGGCTTACAATATAGAATAGAGGTCATGGGATCAAATCCCTTCAAGTTATTTTTGAACAAATTCACATAATTCACGAAGACAGTTATTGGATGACCATTAGGTCTTGTTTCCTCCTTTCACACATCTGGGAGTTGCCTCCCATTGGTGAGCTGTGAATTCAACATTAAACTGAGAATTGGATGCTGCAACCAGCCAAGGTGAGATCTCAGCACTCAAACTAAGAACTTGTTGAAGATTGAAGCCTGTGATATACTGCTGCAATTTCTTTGAAGCTCAGTGACTGAAGATCGTTGGTGGAAGACTCATGCCTTTACTCAAGAGCATGGAGATGGAAACAATGCCACTACGTTAACTATCTGTGAGAGCTCAGATAATCTTCTGAAAGATTTGTGGAACATGAAGACCATTGTGTAGGGCTACGAATTTTTGCATTAAGAAGTGTTGCGATTACTAGGGTGGAAACCCTAATTTTCTATGGTGCGTCCTCTCTAGGGTGGAAACCCTAATTTTATGTTGTGTGTTGGTATCACTAATGAAACATGTATCTTATGTTGGTAAAGACTACATCGTGGATGGTGTTTTCTCTTTTCTATGTGAACTGTTCATGCTGATAAACTGCGACCATTATATGAAGATCGTGTAAGCTCGTGGAGTATCATGCCTATGACCTGCTCCTGTGGAGTATCATGAAGTTGGAGAGTGCTGCGATTTATTTGCTGTGTATTTGATGAGCTTGAAGACTGAAATTGTGACCACATTCTATGTGAAAGGAGATTGATGAGACTGCCCATCATGTTGACTGCATAAATATTTGGATTTTGAAATCTGCGAAGCGCTGGGTTGGTGTTGAATGAGCTGTAAAGTCTGAGAGTATATTGCTACTGTGCAATAACTCTACTACTACAATAATATCGCGAAGTGTACTGCTTCAGGCTGCATTGAGCTACTGGAGATACAACCTGCCATTAAAGAAGCCAAGTCGTGCTAATACAAAACAAGCATGCTGAAAGTTATTGTTTGTTGATATATATTATTGTACTATGACAATTTGAAATGTAATACTCATGTAATAGCACTCTAAAGAAAATGATATAGAGTTGCTAAATTATTCCGATAAGCTGCATAATTGTATAATAGGATGCAAAATCATTTTCTAACTTGTAAAAGACCAAGAACTCAAGCCTGTATCCTATAAATTTTCAAAGATTTCTATAAGTTGCAAGATTCATCACAGAAGATGCAATCTAAGAAGACAACCGAGCATTCTGTAGAATCACTTTGATTTGCTCAAAAAGAAAAGAACCACACCAAATACCAATCCAAAGACCAATCCAAAGATCATCCCAAAGGATAAAGCAGCAAGAGAGGCAGAGGAAGAAGAAACTTCAGAGGTAGAGGAGGCAGAAACAACTCCAGCAAAAGATCAGATTTAAAGTGCAAGCGTTGTGGAAAGATTAGACACACAACAGATCAGTGTTGGGCTTCGTGGGACTCCATCAAATATAGACATAACCAGAAGAAAGATGACAATAAGAACCAAGATGCTAGTAAATCTCCATATTCTGCTGTTGCACATTGTAATCTTGGTATTAATGAAATGACTTCACTTTCGTCTTACATAGATTGTTGGCTACTCGATACTGGTGCAACATCACACATGACTTTTAGAAAAGACTGTTTTGAAGAACTTAATGAAACAATAAATGGCATAGTTTACTTTGCAGATAAGTCAAGTCTTAAACCAAAGGGAATGGGCACCATTCGGCTGAAGATGCCTAGATTCCCTTATTTCTTGTTGAAGAATGTTCTTTATCTTCCAGAGTTGCAGAGAAGCATGCTGTCCTTGGTGCAGATTCGATAGCAAGGACATTCCATCCACATGTTTGATGGAATCGTAAAAATAATAAATTCCTCTAAAAACCAAGTCATCATGAATGGATACGAAGATGGGAAGCTGTTGAAGCTAAAGGGTTCATCTGCAAAGGTTCAGAACTATGCCTACCTCTCTCAGCATGGAGAAGG
>LPNX011048698.1:16174-29450 GCA_001517045.1 Pseudotsuga menziesii
GTACTTCACCTAAACAAGAGATTCAACTGGATGATGTGATTGAGAGACTTGGAAGACTCAACCTAGAAGGAAATGAAGCACCACCAGCTGATCAACCAAGACCATCACGAAAGATTCCTAAATGGGCCACAAAGACACTTGAAAGTGTCCATCCAGATGAAGTTGGAAAGATGGGAACGAGAAGTTCAAAAAGACATGAAGATGGAGGAGAAGCAGATAATTCAGGTGATGACATGGATGTATCATTTGATTGTGAATTTAACTTATCTGCTAACTTTGAACCAACTTCCTTTGAAGAAGCTTCTACTCGAGTTGAGTGGAAAGAATCTATGCAGAATGAGTATGATGCACTCATGAAGAATGGAACTTGGAAGCTGGTTGACCCTCTAGTTGGAACCAAACCAATTAGCTGCAAGTGGGTGTACAAGAACAAATACAGATCAGATGGCTCACTTGACAAGCACAAAGCGAGGCTTGTAGAAAAAGGCTATGCACAGAGGGAAGGAATTGACTATGAAGAAACATTTTCTCCTACAGCAAAATGGGCTACCATCCGTACCTTACTTTCTTTAGCTACTCAGAATGGGTGGAAAGTTCATCAGATGGATGTGAATACTGCTTTCTGGAATGGAGACTTGAAAGAGAATGTCTTCATGTCTTAGCCAGAAGGCTTTGTTGTGAAAGGAAAAGAGCAAAAGGTATGCAAGCTTGTCAAATCCTTGTATGGCCTAAAACAAGCGCCTCGCAACTTGTAGGAAGACTTATCTACCTTACAACAACTAGACCAGATATTTCTTATGTTGTTGGCATACTTTCAAGGTTCATGCATAAACCTTGTGAAGGACACTAGTCAGCTGCAAAAAGAGTTCTAAGATACTTGAAGGGGACTCAAGACGTTGGACTCAAGTACTCTAAGGTGGATGACCTCAAAATTATTGGGTACTCAACCTTAGATTTTGATGGTGATAAGGAGACAGGAGTATCAACTTCTGGATACACTATGAGTCTTGGATCAGCAGTTGTCTCATGGAGATCACGCAAACAGTCAGTTCCGGAAGATTCAACAATAGAAGCAGAATATGTGGTTGCAGCTAAAGCAATGAAAGAAATAGTATGGCTCAGGAATATACTTGAAGATTTGCAAGAAAAACAAGAGAACTCCACTCCATTATTGATCGACAATACTTCTGTAATCAAGCTGGCTAAGAATCCCAGATTCCATGATCGAACCAAACACATTAACACAAAGTATCATTTGATTCCACATCATGTAGAGGCCAAGACATTCCATCTTTGACATTGTTCCACAAATGATCAAGTTGTAGACATCTTCACCAAAGCGCTTGGATGAGAAAAGTTTGAAAGATTCAGAAACATGCTCAAACTTACTAACACCCCTTCGGACTAAGGGGGGGATTGTTGGAATATAATCCGTCGGGATTATATCTTGTAAATAAATAAAGGAAAATGAATAGTTATGTAGGAAGCTGAAAAGGATGGTCGGAAGATGAAACTCAACCAGCATATGTAATGTATAAATAAATGATTTTGCAATGGAATAAACAATTTAGGAGTTATTCCACCTAACACCTTGGAAGTTAATAATGTCTTTGTATTATGCCGGAAGTTGTCTACAATATTATGCAAAAGAGTAATACATTTAAGCCATAGTTATATGGTGTTGTATTTACATGTGTAGAGTATTTGTCCATGGTATTGTATTAAGAGATGTTATTTTGGAGAATCATGTTATCAAACATGCAATATGTGAGAGTAATTACTCCTCATCTCTTAGTATATAATAGGATCAAGTGAGTATCTACATATCATGTATTCTTGATGTAGTAGTGGTACTATTGTGACACTATTGTACATCATCTATATTCTTTGGGGTATTTGTTCTTTTCTCTCTTGTAAGATTGGAGAAGACATTTTGGAGATAATAGAAGAATGCCTTCTAGTGGATGTAACCCATTAGGGTGAACCACGTATATCGGTGTTCTCTTGTCCTTTTCTTTTCCTATTCTTATCTTTTATGATATGTTGTTGGTTTCTTAGATAGATTAACTAGTTTAGCTTGACTCCACTATTTTTACAATACTAGGGTTTAAGCAAGATCACTCATCTTCCTTCTACCCGCAAGTGAATGGACAAGTAGAGGCAGTTAACAAAATTTTGAAAACCATTCTAAAGCGTACCATTAACACAAGTTGATCAAATTGGCACACTATGCTATATCCTATACTTTGGTCATACCATACTAATGTCAAGACTGCTATAGTTTTTTTAGCTTTCCAGCTCATTGACGGGGTGGAAGCAGTCACGCTGGTTGAATGTGAGATTCCATCTCTTAAGATAGCTATTCATGTACTTCTTAACACTGTGGAATTAGAAGAACATTTTCTTCACATAGAAAATCTGGAGGAACAATGTAGAGATGCATTGACAACAAATGAGGATCACAAGAATAGGGTAAAGAACCAATACGACAAAGAAGTGAAGCCAAGAGGTTTCTCTGAAGGGGAACTTGTTTTTCTCTGGGATCAAGACAAAGAACCCCGGGGGTTATGAAAATCAAGTCTATGTGGTTAGGACCCTACGTTGTGTCAAATATTTTGAAAAAGGGCGCATATGAATTAATTGATTATGAAGGAAATAAGTTTCTTGAGCCTATAAATGGGCTCTACCTGAAGAAGTACTATGCTTAGGCATGGTGCTTGTTCTTGTATTTTTTTGTATGTATTTTTTCTATACAATAGTTAGTTGTTTAGTGTTTCTTATACAGTCTGCTAGTTGTTACAGATGTCAGCTGAGTGGTTAGTAGGTTTTTCGGATGGTGCTAGCTACAATAATTGTAACCTGGTTTCAGCCACATGGGTTATCTATTCACCCTCAGGAAGACTAGTTGCCTCTGGTGGCGCCTGCTTAGGTCTTGCTACTAATAAGCTGGCTGAATATAGGGTAGTTACTAAGTTTTTATGGGATGTTGCACTTTGTGGCATTACTCGTTTGGAGATCAGACTTGAATCTCAACTCGTGGTTTCCCAACTCAATGGAGATTATCAAGTGCAAAAACATACTTTGTTATGTCATTTTTTTATTGTAATATTACTTGAAAGAAGCTTTGAATATATTTCATTTAATCACATTCCAAGAAATGAAAATACAATCACTGATGCTTATGCAAACTACATATTAGACTGGCACTGAACACACACTTTGTAAAATAAATATGGCAGATACATTTGAAACACATGTACATAATGAGAATATATATATATATGCAAAATATCTCCATAGATATATCGAGTTTTTTATCCGAAGATCATGTCATAACTATATAAATATACAGAAATAGGATCATAATCCATATGTATGCCTATATATATAAGCCTCTTCATCAACCTCCTCAGCTGTGACTACCTCTTTGGCCTCCCTGTAATGTATAACAGCCTTGGCTACCCTTTTAAGAAGGCGTATCCAATTCGTCGAAATCCCTACTACAAGCTCTTGCATGAAAATTGGGATCCGCTCTATCTGTATGGTATGGACCCCTTGGGTTAGCCTGGCCACCTTCCCCTCAAGAACATGTAGTACACTCTAGTCCCCACCCTATGTGGGTCGCACCAATTTCAATCCAAGGGTTCCCATCGTGGGGTATAGGTCCGACATCTATTTTTAAAAACACTTAAAAAGGATCAAAACTCTTATATAGATGTATATACATAACTTTATGATTAAAATTCATAAAAAAATAAAATAATATAAAAAAGATAAAAAATACCTATCTCTCCCCATGCCTGCCTTGGTGGAACGATAAGGTCATTGTCTCCTCTAAAGTCCAATCTGGTGTATGGGAATTGCTCGAGAGCTGGTGCTTTTCTTTCCCACGATAGATAGATATCATCATCATAAGCACTCTAGACTGAACCTTCGCCACCTTGATGGAGAAAAATATCTCCCCATCTAGTGAGTCTAGGTTGGCGAGGCGAAGGCGGTGGTAGTGCTACTATAGGCCTAATAGCAGGAACTCTCTTAAAGAAGAACGCAACCCAAATGCTTTCTTACCTGAAGTTCTTCCTGTGCCCTCTTTCACAATCTAAGAGTTTTTTTCTCATGATCAGGATCATACATGAGCAACAATCAAACAATATACCCAAACATATTAATCAAAAGTTGGTTTTGTGAGAAATTAACATGGACCATAAGGGAGATCAAAATGTGTCTAACAACTCAAGTTTCACATAAACCTAGAATGTTCCACTTTAACCAAATGAAGAGTGTCAGGTTGAAAGCAGTTGTAAACCATCTCATCATGAATTTTATCCCACATTTATGGTCTATAAAACTCAAAAGGATATAAGACTTTCACATATACCTATATATTTAGCATTCTTCATATAAGACAATGTAGTGAAAAACTGTTTCTTGGATAATTCCCTATCTAAAATCCCCCTATCACCATAATAAAACTTTTAGGAGACAATGCCATTACGTCATTAACCATGTAATGGAACATGTTTATGTTTAGAAATAAGTGGACAACCTATCACATCATTATTACAAAATATATATCTTCACACCACGAATGTTTTGAATATTACGCCATAAATATAAATTTATAAAACAAGATTTAGAATAATACTTCTCCAATAATAAAATCACACATAATTTTCATCTCTTGCAAAGTTGTTCCTCGAGGCGATTCGTCAAATTCCATGTACATTAACAAAATGATAAAATAATGTGTAGGATATACATAATGTGTAGGATACAATCATAACCATTATTTTGAATCAACCTTATACTCAGATACTTTTAAGTTTGATGTGTATCTCATATATTCGTTATATGAAAGACATCATAGCAAACACCAATTTCATTTATGTAGATGACACAGGTGCATCACTTAGGTGTGTAAACTTCGTGCATCCTTTAAAATTTTGTTAGGTTGTTTTGTGGGTAAGGTGCTTTTGTATTCCACTTAGTTGGATCAGTTGCTTAGCTATGCTTGGTGCTTATGTTTGTTAGGTATGTTCCATCTTTGTGAATAAAATTTAACATTGTATATGCAATTGGATCGTGGTAAAAATGATTTAAATGTACATTTTTGTCATTACGTAATATTGCAATTGTGCATTGTTCTCAAATTTATAACTGATATCTCCATGCAATCATAAAATCTATAAAAAATTGGGAACATTACACATAGAAATATTCTTAGCCACAAATGTATGATCACACTTAAAAGATTGAACCATGAATATCTCAAGAGCCTTGATATGAAATATTTTTTATATCATGAAAGTTATAATACAAAAATAGAAGGCCCTTATATGGCCTGTCAATGTAAATTTATCAAAAACATCATTGATGTACATGCAAACAAAACTACATATGTCCTAAACCGTGCCCATATACTCTAAATTCCTCTTGTACAAAAAAATACATAATTGTCTTGGACTAACACATCAAAACTATAAATTTCTCTTGTTTTTTCCTGACCTTGATGCTTGTTTCCTCTATCCATGACCACTTTGCATCCCTAGTGACTGCAAATCAATGATAGTATTTATTGATTAGGTAACTGAACTAGTATTGTCCAGCAATAACAAAGTTTGAAAATTTAATATATGACTCAATTGTACATAAGACAAACACCCACTGCATCCATATTAGGTATAGAGGCCTCTAATGTCATCCTCGTTATAGAGAGTCTCTCTACAAGGCTTCTCCACGAATACAAAAAACTATGTCAATTATCCTAGCAATTATGAACATGTACATGAATGAGAAAGTACTAATGAATTATGTAAAAAAAGAACATCTCACTAAAAAAATTTGTTCCTGGGAATGAGACTGGGTTTCTTCAGCAGCAAGAGGATCTGCAAGTTCAACATCAACCTTGGTCATGTCCACTATCGGACCAGGGTGTGGCTACATTCACCAAAAGATAAAATAGTTAGACATCGTGCATACGGTCAATAGACAATACAAATGAACTGTACAATTGAAAATATTTAAGTAGATGTACCTCTGTGTGAATTATCCCTATCATAGATGCAACATTGACTGTAGCATCAACAACCCCTCTAAGGTCTGGCATGGATGAATCCACATATTAATGTTGTAAACATGTGAAAGTAACATTAAGAAAAACTAGTTGTAAAGTGAAAGCTAATCATCAACTTCCATTAGAAGTGTGTACATTACCGTGGAATGAGTAGGTTGATTGTCATGGACACCCACTCTTTTTAAGGAAGAGGGTTATCTTGTGCATACAACATGATTATCTATGTTTGGACTATGGGGAGATCCAAACCAAAGAGGTGGTGCAAGGATTTACGATGATTTCTACAGTCATAAAGTGTTACCATAATTAGACATGGAATTGAATGGATGGAATAATATATACTTAAAAACTAACATGTTCTAATATACTTACCTATGTCTAGGACATATCTTCCCCATGGGAGGGACCACTGCCAAAAATTTCTTGCCCCTCTATAGATCCAGATAGCATCTGCAAGTTTAAAAATTATAAATATTAGCAATCTATAAAGGAGTGTACAGTAATAAATTTATATAATTTGAACAAGTTTCAGTCATTAGCCATGTACTTACATTCCTAAGTTAATCATAAAATCCACCTAGGGGTAATTTGTTGAGATTAATGTCTCCAACATCTGGTTCAAAATGGAGTTCCTGCAACTTAAAAAATTCTAAATATTAGACCATGTAACAAATTAATAAATACTATAACATGTATTAACAAAATGAAACATGTTGAAATATTACCTTGGTGTTGGTTATTTGAGCCTTGAATACAACCACATCGGATGCACTACCACCCCCATTAGAGGATTCACACTCCTGCAATAGTAAAACTTGCATATATCAAGAATATTTTAATATGTGTACAATATGGAAAAAATAAAATTGAACAACAATATAGTTTTAACAATGTCATTACCTAACTACCAGTCATCATAAAGGTACCACGTGCTGGTCCATGACCATAACAGGTTTGACCACATGTTGTGCACAAGTGTGACTCGTTCTAGGGAACATGGGATGCCAATCAATCCCCACAAATAGATGGTCCTCTACCACTAGAAGCTGTTGGTTTTACCCCACCAAAGGAAGAGGGCCCTTCGTGGTCAATAGTTATTGTGTGTCAGGAAACCATCTCAGCTAGAGTAATAAATACCTCTTGTGTCTCGATAATCATATCATGTCCAGGAGGGATGTCTGGCCTTGGTAGTTGGGAACAGGGTGGAGGTGTCTCTCGATTGGAATCTCCATTAGAGGAAATTTCAACTTAAAATGGGCCTCCTAAAGAAAATAATAAAATAATTTTTATCAATTTTGGAGGAAGAAAAAAAACTCTTTTTTTTGTTTGTATTTTCGACATATCTCCCTGTTTTTTTACTCAACTATCAATCGGGAGAGCTTGTTGGATGCATAATTTAATTCCGCATCCAAGGAGTACCATCTCGGCATACTTTTGATGGACCCCGCTACCCCAAAAACAAGAAATACCTGAAAAAACATGATGATGATGTCATTATCACGTTTTTTCAAGTATTTATTGTTTTTTGGGTAGCAGGATCCGTCGAAAGTATGTCGAGTAGGTACTTGTTGGATGCAAAATTTAATTTCGCATCCAACGAGCTCTCCCGGTCAAAATTTGAGTAAAAACACAGGTAGACATGTCGAAAATCTGAACAGAAAAAAGTAGTTTTTTTTTATGATACCTATCCCCAAATTTATATTAAAAACTTGTTTAAGACGTATATAGTATTTCAAATTTAAAGCAATTTCATTAGCTAACACATGATGACATGGAATTTGAATTAGGGTTAAAAGGCCCATTTTGAGTTGAAATTTCCTCTAATGTATTCCTAGCATTGCATCGGTTTTGGGGCATCCCCCTACCAATGCTATGGAACCCCAACATGTCAAAATAGTTGACATGTTTTCCCATCACAAACTTTTCATATAGTTTTCGGAGGAAGTACAATGGTACTTCCCTATTTTTGTGCAGAGGAATATCGAAAACCATTTACCATCTATCCATCCAATGGTCTCTAATGGGTTGATAAATGCACCACTCAATCGAAATATGTGGCCTGCTGCTCTTCGGAATGTCATCCATCCCAGTCACTCTAAATAATGTATATATGTGCTTTTTTGTTACTTTTTGTTTCTTGATATCATTATAGCTCCAACCATTTGCATATTTTCATCTTTTGGTTTCCATGTATGATGCTATGATATACAAATCATGATTCGATCTAGTGATGGTATCCACTATGGTCAGCAATGATGCTAACAAGGAGTGACAGAGCTCATCTCCACCCCTCCAGGAATAACCAATTTCTCTCAGATGACCAATAACTCTCAATATCTCTGCATTGTGGTCTGTAGAAGCCACTGTAATCATAAATACAAATAAAATATCATTAGAAAAATAAACACATGTAAAGAATAAACAATGAAAAGTGTAAAACTAATGTACAACAAATAACAACATAAACTAAATTTATAATTTAAATCTTAAAATTTATCTTGAATTTTACAGTAAAGAATAAACATTTAACATTTTTTCATCTTAAATTTATGTCTTAAATTCTAGTATTAATTCCTATTTCCATATGCACATGTACATAAAATGTCCTATGTGCATATGTTGATTGGGAAGCACCTCTAGCTTATTTTAAGGATTGGATTATGAAGTTTCATTGAAATTGTGAGGTGTTGACTAATGCCCTTGCAGGACCAACTCCTAGATTGCAAGTAGAGGCATGGAAAGGGCTAGAGACTAGAAGAGGCGGAAGAAGGTTCTATTTATGACTAAAATCCTAGTATATGTAAGGATTTTGTTAGATATGTAATTATTTGTTGTAGCGTGATTTTTTTTGGACTCCAAAGCCCATTTAGTAGATCTTTCTATGCACTCTTTCTATATACCCATGAGAGCCTTTGCATAATTGTGTATAGTGGATTTTATGGTTGCAAGGTTTTCACTGGATTCTATCATGTATGATAGTATGTGATTTACATGTAATCAAACACATCAAGTTCACTATGTATCTTGATGTTCATAGAGCCTATTGTTGAACTCCATTGTCTTTACCTTAACCAAAAAACTACCCTTTAGTCAAGAGGAAATATTTTTTAAGCATGGGAAGCTTCTATACCTTACTTTAACACTTGGATTAGGAAGTTTCATCAAAACTATAAGGTGTTTATTGATGTTCTTGGATGAACAACTTTGATATTTCGGATAGAGGCAAGGGATTTACCATATTTGTTTATGTATTTTAGGGAAGATATGAATTCTTCTTGAATTTTTTTTAGTTGTATGAAACCTTTCAATATAATTGACAAACTTTTCATATTTGTTAATTTTTGTTTGGATTCAGAAGGATGTTTGTGAATATACATATGAAAACAGTGAAGTTGATTTGTTTTTTATGAGTTAATTGGGGTTTTGGTTTACACTGGGCATGTAAATTACTTATGAAAACTTGCAATATACTTGACAAACTTTGCATATTTGTGAATTTTGGTATGGATTCACAAGGATGCTTGTGAATATGGATATGCAAATAATGAAATTGATTTGTTTTTTATGAGTAAATTAGGGTTTTGGTTTCCATTGGGCATGTGAATTTTGGTATGGATTCACAAGGATTCTTGTGAATATACATATGGAAATAGTCAAAATGATTTGGGTTTTATGATTAAATTGGGGTTTTGGTTTCCATTGGGCATGTAAATTCCTTTATGGGCATATAAATTAAAAAAATGGTTTAAATTAAAATTAGGGCATAGAAATGATTGAATATAGAGAAATTAACATGAGAGGATCTGAATAAAATACCTCACAAGGAAGAGATTGATCCCAAGGTGGAGTTTGTTGGCCTTTTCTCACCCAAAACGCGTTCTCCTCGGCTCGTTTTGCTCTGCCCGAACTCATTCTAGCATTTGGTTGTGGCGAAAATGATAGGCTCAGCCTGTTTTAACCATAAAACATGTTTTACTAAACGTGTGCGCAATTCTGTTAGCTAAAATGAGAGCCTGTTTTGTTTCACTACAACATGTGCATGTTGAGTTTAACTATCCTAATTGGCAAGCATGTTGGCAGCCTTGAGACTAGGCTTGGAAGGGTCGAGATTTCTTGGGATGATTTCTATTTTATGAATCTTGAGTGATTGACTTCACTCTACCATTGCATATAAAAGGTCCGTCAACTTTGTGTTCTCACCCAATACCTTAATTTTCTTTTAACCTCCAACTCTTTATCACCCCACATCTATTCTTTAAAGTTAGACGTAATAATATTTTTAATGTTAGTGATGTTTTGTAGAGTGATATTTTCATCAATCCCCCAATGGTTTAACCAAGCCATTACATCTTTATACCATCATATCTTGAGTCATAGGTGGTTCTGACTCAATTTCAAATAAATTTTAGGAAGTCTCTTACCTCCCATGGTATTTATCAAGTATTTGTAATTAAGGTACATATTCACATCAATGCTATAGATTAATGGAAGACCCACTTCTATTAGGATAATATGATAGAGCATATTGCTTTTAACTTTGAGGTTGTAAGTCATAAAATGATTATATATTTTGTTCAATATTTCTCTAGGATTCTCTAGAAATTTTGCAACCTCATACTTCACGACTATACAGGATAACAAGAGAGATGAGAGTATACAATATGAACTTGTTTTCATCCCACATCACATGGTTTGTTGTTTTACAATTGTTTTCAAGACCAAAATAAGATTTCCACCCTCCATGTATTCTTTTCTCAATGTTATAGTTTCAGTTGATCTTATGATGGATATCAATTCCATGATATTTCTAAGAATCCACTTCCTCAAAGTTATTATTATCATAAAATAAATTAGGGTGAGTGACCTTTTTGGGCTTGATAATCATAATTTTTGTTTTGTTAGTGATAATATTCATACCCATATTATAGCACAAATACATAAGAGTTCTTAATTTCTTATCAAGATAAAAGAGAGACATTTCCATAAGAAAATTATCATCAACATAAAGAAGAAAGATGCTAAATATTCAAGATAAAATTGTGCTTCTTCTAAACAACCTTCTATCTTATCAATGTGTATGCCAAAAAGGGTTGGGGGGAGAGGGCACCCTTGCTTAATTACAATATTACAATTAATCTCTTTCGACCACTTAATGCTCTTAAATTTGGCAATGATAATATCATACAACCTTATCATGGAAGCTCTCAATTCAAAAATAACCTTAAGATCTTCTAATCTATTCCATAGGTTATTTCTAGCCATAGCATCAAAAGCTTTTCTAGAGCCCACAAAGCTGCAGAAGAGATTCGATTTACTATCACGACATTCCTCAAGGATGATCTCGAGCATGACAAGGTGGTCCATGATTGAGTGGTGTCTTCTAAAGCGTGCACCTTTAGTGTGCTTACCTTCCATGGAAAATTTGGGGAAAAATTTAGCCCATGGTTAATTTTCAACGTTTTCCCCAAAACAAGATTCACACATTTACATTTTTTTTCTAAAGGGCGCTCGCACGAATTTGGTTCCACTTTTTAGTGCAACTTAAGAAATGGGAAATGGACTTCCAAAGTGTAAATCAAGAACACATATGCATTATTGATGGTACGTTTGGAATAACTCGACCCCAAACACAAGGATAAGGTTAGTAAGGAAGTATCGCATATGCGATATATCGCATATACGTTCTGTAAAATTTAAATATCGCATATGCGATATATCACAAATACGTTCTGTAAAATTTAAATATCACATATGTGATATATATCGCAAGTGTGATATATCACATATGCAATATGGAAAACAAAAAATAAACAAAACAGAGGTCGCATGCCTCATTTGTTATTTGCACAGTAAGCATTTCGGGAGAGCGATAAACTGCATAGGTGATAAACTGCACAAGTGATTTGCATTTGAGCATTTGGAGGTGGCTTGGCTCCAATGGCAGGTAACTACTCATATAAATTACAAATTGTTTTCAATTCTTTATTGTTTTGTTAATTTCATAGTTTTTATATTTGTTTAAAACAAATTTAATAAAAAAAATTGAATTAAATCAAAGAATGATAAATTAAAACAATTTGTATTTTGTTGTTTAAATATTAACATATAACATAAATGAGCAAGATAATGTGGAAAAATAACCCACTAATAACTAAGAACCTAACCCAAACTCAAACTTGGAGGGGGAAGAAAACTGAAACTCACAGATTCTGGTGCATTTGGCATCATTGAGGCACCTTAGCTCATCTATTAGAGGGGGGGTCATTTGAGATAATATTCAGCCGAGGCATTGGACACAATAAAAAACACAATTGCCAATTCCCAAGGAGCTCTATACAACATTATCTCGTATAGATATTCCAGAAGGTAATACTACTCTGATGGTTTGAGTTATAAACACATCAAAGACCTAAATATTACAAAAGACCAATTATTTTCATTATTCCAGGACCTTAGCACCGGATTGGTTCCACCCATCAATCGAGCACACATTTCCATATAATGGTGCATGGAACCAAATATAAAGGCCGATTGGATGGATCGTTGGTATATGGTCTTCGATGAAGACCCTCATGGGAATAGGGACATCCCATTTTATTTCCTTAGGAAGTTTTATACAAAATTCATCTTAGGGAAACATGTTAACTATTTCGATATCTTATGCTTCCAGGGTGTTGGTCATGGGATGCCCCAAGATAGGGAAGGGGCCAGGACTGATCCTAACCATGTGCCATGCCCTCCATACACACCAAAACCCCCTCGGCTATATCCTCCTGCGGGTCCTGTGATTGAGGATACAAAGGAGGCCTTATTTGACTTGGAAGATACATAGCTTTAACATGGTACTGATGTCCAAGGAAATGTAGGCCAATGGGTTAGCACTTCTAAGTCCGGCCCATCGCACAATAAGGATCCATCTACAGATAGAACAGGAGACACAGAGCATTCAAAGCATTGTGTTACTCCACACCCTTGCACATCATGTGGAGGCATATGCTATGGCCCTGCTTCAGACTTTTGGGATGATGGATTACTTCAATTTGTAAGTAAAACTCATTATTTTCATATTATATTTTGTTTCATATCACAATTTTCAGTTGTTTCGCAATTTATTTCTATTTAATTATCTAACAACTTATGTGAACAAATATACAGCTGGTATCCCATGGCACACCAGAGTCGCATAGTCCGTCGATTAATGTT
>LPNX011048698.1:39653-57876 GCA_001517045.1 Pseudotsuga menziesii
ATGGATGATGCAATCCACCACTTTCATGGGGGCCAAGACCTCCTAATACATTTTGAACCGAGGTTCAAGGATGATGCAATCCACCACTTTCATGGAGTCCGAGACCTCCAGATACATTTTGAACCGAAGTTCAGGGATGATGCATTCCTACCACTTTCACGGGGGCTGAGACCTTTGGATACATTTTGAACCAAGGTTCAGGGATGATGCAATCCACCACTTTCACGGGGGGCGAGACCTCCAGATACATTTTGAACCGAAATTCAGGGATGATGCATTCCTACCACATTCACGGGGGTTGAGACCTCCGGATACATTTTGAACCAAAGTTTAGGGATGATGCAATCCCACCACATTCACGAAGACCGAAGTCGTTGGATCTATTTTGGACAAATGTCCCAGGATGATACAATCCCTCTTCATTCTTGAGGACCGAGGTCACTGGATCACTTTTGGACAGATGTCCCAAGATGATACAATCCCTCTTCATTCTCAAAGAACAAGGTCTCCAGATCACTTTAGGTAAATTTCCTAGGGATGATACAATCCCACTGCAACATCACTATTCCCCCTTTCGAGGAAGGTCTTTTCGAACAACACCAAGCTTGTCTCGAAAGTGTTCGAACTTTACCTGAGATAGAGGCTTCATCAGTACATCATCATTCAAACCATCATCATCTACATATTCAGTATAGAAATATGGAATCATCATTATCTACATCTACAGTATGTAAATAATGAAACATAATCATCTACATCTTATCTTGTATGTAGAAATACCAAATTTTATGTGTTACAATCGGAACACAGGGTTCTCTGTCATCACAAATCTTGTTATCACATAGAATCATTATAGTATCCATCTTCAGGTCAAAGAGACCTGATATTAGCTTCCGAATCCATATGACTTCACAACTTAGCAGAGCAATCTGCTATGTATTTTGCTTCAGTCGTTCTATGAGAAACACTGGATTGTTTCCTGCTAAACCATTAACTCATAGTAGACCCGAAACAAAAGCATCTACCTAATGTGCTTTTCGTGTCTGAGATACTTCCATCCCAATATGCATCTGTGTAGCCATACAATCTATACTCATGGCTACCATCATAGTATAGACCAAACTCTATAGTCCCTTTCATATATCTGATCACATGCTTTGCGGTTACTAGGTGAACCCGTCTTGGTTGAATAATATATTGACTTAAGGTGTTCACAGCAAAACAAATGTCTAGTTTGGAATTTGTTCAATACATTAATGACCCAATGATCTGTCTGTAATGAGTCACATCCACTAACTCTGATGAGTCATCAGCTAACAGCTTCAGGTTGGATTCCATGGGTATGGCCATGGATTTTCATTCCAACATATTGAATCTCTTCAATATCTCTAATGCATACTTTCCTTGGTTGAGAAATATTTCTTTTGAACTTTGTCATATTTCCAGACCTAGGAAATAGTGCATTAACCCAAGGTATTTCATCTCAAATTCTTCTGCTATTTTATTCTTGCTTTCCATGATCTGTTTCTCCTTCCCTGTCAAGAATAAGTCATCAGCATATAATAATAGGATGACAGGTTCATCTTCTACAACCTTGAGATAAAGGTTAGGATCAGCTTTACTCTTGGTAAAGCCCATAATTGACAGGAAACTGTCTATCCTTCCATACCAAGCTCTGGGAGCTTGCTTCATGCCATAGAAGGCCTTCTTCAACTTACATATATGAGTCCATCTGTCTTCAACTTCAAATCCTTTCGATGTAAAACTCTTCCCCAATCATACCATTAAGGAAGGACTATCTTTACTTCATCATGGAAGAAACTACCATCATAGTTCTGAAGGAAGTGTACCTTGCTTCCTGGAGTAAGTGTCTCTTCAGAATTAATTCCCTCTTTCTTATAGAAACCTCTAGCCATAAGTCTTTCCTTACTTCTATCAGTGACATATTTTATCTTGCAAATCCATTTGTAAGATACCACATTCTTGCTTTCTAGTTTGAGTACTATATCCCAAACATCATTCTAGTATTCTTTTATCATATGATCTTTCATGATTTCATCTTGTCAGATAATCAACATATCCTAGTCTTCCGCATTCAACTTTGAAGGTTGAAACCCAAAAGTATCGATCCATCAAGAAGTTGTCCATCCTATCATATCGTGTCGAACTCAGATATCTTCTGTAGTCACTCCCCCTGAAGTGGAGTATTATCTTCCTTCTTCATTCTGTACAAGTGGTTCTATGCTTGATATATACTGGTCAATAGAGTATGTCATGTCATAGTCTATTCTTTCTGAGGCAAATCATGAACCTTGCTTTGTACACTTGTTCTTGTATATCCATATGGAGGATACTACATACTTTCCTTTATGTCTCGAAATCATATCGTATACATCATTCCCCATTATCAACTATTATTCTTTGATCATAGCTTCTTTCATAGAATTATTTTCTTCATCTTGAGTTATCTCTCATACCCATGGTAGTCTTCATCCTTCAAGGTGGATCTACTGCTCTTTGAAGCTCTTTCTTCCGTCATGGTGTCTCTGACCTTGGGAGCTTCAGATTCATGTTAATTGAATTGTCATCACTTATTCTTTGGAACAAGTCTCATCCTTATTTTCTTGTAGGAGGTTGTACAGGACCTTTCCTAAAATTCAAATGCACTAGTTGCATGGTTAGAACTATTTCATAAATCATATGCATAACGACAAATTCTTATGCATCATGCAACTATTTATCCAATACAACATTCATCCATATCTCACAGAAACTTTCTAGACTAATCCAATATGTCAGCAAAGAGGTTTGATAAGTAGCAATGGAGAGTTGTATAGCACCATGAGCTACTTACCCATAACATGCATATTTGTAGTATACAGTCATTGATGCAAACAATCTATCACACATAACACATCAACTGAATATAATCAAATGTAAAACAATATCATGAAATGACAATTGAATACTTATCTTTTATTTGTTTCGTGGGTAGACTCCATCTTGATCATTCCGCCTTATCATCATTTCTTATCCAAATGATAAGATGGATAAGAGGTTCATTAAGAATTGAGTTCTTCATATTCCTCATCGCTTGAGGGATCTTCTTTGAATGGTGATAGCTTGATATTCAATTTGCTCCCATCTTTCTTCTTCTCTTCTTATGAGACGAGCTTTTTCTTCTTCCCAAAGTCAACTGAAAGTAATCACTTTCTTCTTGCACACATTCCTCGCATGAATGAATCCCATGATCATGGGAGGCCATTCAAGGTGGCTATCACCACTTCTGCATTCTCTACTTCTTCTTCTACTGCTTCAAGATGTTATGCATTCTGGATCTTCACATTCTTCAACTGTTTTCTCAAATCCATCTTTTGAATTATGTTCTTATCTTCAAATAGCTTGATCAAGAAATCAAACATGTTCGGTGTCTTTAGGGAAGACACTTGTGGTACAAGTTTATCCGTGATTGAATCAACAGTGATGTTCTTGGCCTTGATCAAGTTCTTCTTATGTAAGGCCTTGAGGCTCATCTCCCTCTAGAACTGGAACCTCTCTACTCATGTAGGTGTCCAATTCATTTTCTTCAGAGAGATAAAATAATTTTATTCTTGGAATTTTTCAACTTCACCAAGCTTATCATCAAGATGATGTGATAGATCACTTTGAAATGAGAACCTCAAATGCAAATAGCAAAATATTAGATCTTACCAAATTGAGGTGTTCGTCCTGCTTCTAGAGCTGGCTGATCTAGGGTTTGTCAAAGAAACCCTAATTTTAAAAACTTGGAATATTTTAGATATGATTGTATAGAAATATATATCTCTTCAAATGGAGCTGTCCAATGTACTCCTTTTCTGAAAACAGTGGAGGGAAGCTCCTGGAACAAGAAGCCCTAGTTTTCCAATTTCTTCTGCAGAAATTCTTGTTAGTATGTCTATGATATATCTTAAATTAATGCTCCTCGGTGTCTACAATTTTGCACTGAGGTAACCACACATGTACCTAATCCAACACCATAGGTTTCATCATATTTTGTTTCACCAATTTGGATTTATGATCATCTTCCCAAGGTGACATGTTACGGGACTGTTCAGAATAGTGAAGTTGTACGGCATGCCATGTGTCACTGGTTCATCTTTAGGTTCTTAAATTTGGACCAGAGAAAGCACAGTCTGTTCTATTTTTGGAACATCTTCAGGAATTCCATTTGGAGCCTTGTAGCCCAAGCTATAGCAATTTTCCCTAGGTGTCCTTTTTAGTGATGAATTCTGGAAGAGGCTGGAACCCTAACGTGGAGGGATCATATATCCTATAATATAGAGAATCTGAGGCTGAATTTTGGACACAGTGTAAATTAGGATTTTATCTTTAGCCTATGAAATTTTCAAATCCTGATCCTTTTGCCAATCTTAGGATATAGCGAATGTACCAAAACTTAGTAGTTTTAGTATTTAGGGTTTTTCCAGATCGGGGTCAAACTAGGGTTTGACTTTCCTGGAGTTTCACCCAACCAAATTTCTTGATCCAGGTCTCTAAAATTCGATTTTGATGAGAATAAAAATCCTATGCCAGGCTCACTCAAAAATTATTCTTCTGTAGAAATCCCTAATTTTTCGCACCAAAACTGAAAATGCTCAGAATCAAATTCTGCTTCGACAGAAATATGTGCCCTTCAATGGAGAGTCATTCTATCCTTCTTTTGCTGATTGATCATGGAAAGAGACCCAAAAAAAAGAAGCCCTAGATTCTTTAGCTGCACAATGTCTTATTTCAGGGTGGCTCTGATACCATGTTAAATTTTCATATGCTAAGCTAGATCATCAGTATTTCATTTCATTTTTCATAACAAAAGCATATAAACAGGATCACTGAAAGATAGAGAAGCACAACCATACAAAAGGAACACAAAGATTTATCCTAGGAAAAACCCAGCAAAAGCTTCCTCAATATAGATGACCCAAAAATATAAAAGATAAAACCAGCAAGGAGATCAAAGCTTGATCCTCCTCCTTCTCCAGCTACTTCTCTTCTCCACTAATGCGCTACACAAGTGAGAGTGTGTGTCTCAAATGAGGAGCACCACACCTCTATTTATATTCATCTGTTCACTTGAATTAACTCATTTGACATGTAGTATCGATTTAATCATGTAGGCTCGAGTTACACATGTAGGCTCAAGTAACCACACTGGGGTGCTAATGACCCACCTTTACAATTAGAGGGGACAACCTCAGGACTCTTATTAGTTCTTCCGATTAGAAGCATTGGGGTACAATATAATACAAGTGGTTCTCCTGATAGGACCATTGGGGACCACAAAATATACATATAGAATATTCTTCGAAGTTACAATATTTCAACAGAAAAGAGGCCAACAAATGGTTCTATTTTCGGGACCCTTTTGATTGAACTGGGGAAATGGTGTGGCACCCAACAAAGGAGGAGATAGAAGACTGGTTGGAGGCTAAAATGCTGGTTTTTTCACAAGAAGAAAGTACATGAACATGGTTTAGTGTAGAAAGATGGTTGGATGATTATATTTACTCTAATATTCATGAGATCTTCTTCATTGAATTCCCTGTTCTACTACATGAATGGCTGGTAGGATTGGCTTCTAGGCGGACCAACTACCAGACAAGGGATATTACTAAGTGGAGTGACCAATTGGTTCAAGAGGTAACCACTTTAAGTAACACTGTATCAAGAGCTATTTATTTTTGGGTTGATAGTATATTGCAAGGATATATTACTAATTTTGCAATAGATACTATAACTTCATATAGTGAGGCTGAACGAGATTTCTTGCAAGGACCACGAAGGAAATACTTGTTAGGTATAAGTACTTGGATAAAACTACTTGCTCATGAGAAAGGTATTTTTCACCTAGATAGTTGAACTGTGTGTTTGGGAAGGGGCTACACTACTAACCAGCAGGTAAGAACATGGGGAAGATGCATGGAGATGTTCCCCGGAAGAATAGAACCTAAAATTAGGTATGGAGTTCTAAGAAGTGGGAGAAGATTCAAGTCAGGAAAGAGAAGGAAAACCCAAAGGGGTCAATGGAATCCCAGTCTATTCATACGAAGTGAACACGAACTTTCGTCGTGTGAAGACAAGGGGTCTTGCGATGAAGAGGAGGACTATAGCCCAATATTGGAAGGACCTAAAGATCCAGATATATCTGACGAGACCTCAATATCAGAGCACAATTATATAACACTAGCCATATTGCCTGAGACAAGATCTAGATCCTCATCCCCTAAAAGAACCTCTAACTCAAAAAACGCTAGTATTGAAACTAGTACGCCAGAAGGAATACCTCAGTTGAACCCTACTCCATATAACTTGAAATCCAACCTCATGGCTGCCACAGACATCTGGTTAGCTACATGTAATGGGAATGGAACAAAGGACCCAGAATAGCATTGGTTTCTTTGTGAAGTTGTCTAGATGGTACGCTTAGTACATAATGCAGACATAAATAAGGGACAAATTATTATGACCTTAAGGGGTCATGCCCTGGATTGGTTTATGAAGTTTTGTGCCATCCCAGCCGAAACAATGCAAAAGACCCTCGAAGAAATCCAAGCTGCAATGATCTCAGAGTTAAGAAAACCCAAATCAGAGTCCCAATGTATCACTGAGATGAAGGAGATTAAACAAGCCCTAGCAGAGACTGTATGGGATTTTGACCAAAGATTCAAGACGTTGATGGCTAAAGTAAGCTTCCAAATGTCTGATGCACAACATAAGGATTGGTTTATTACCGCTTTGCTACCACATATCTAAGGGCCATTGATGCAGCAGAAGATTGAATCGCAGACAGAAGCATTGGAGCTGGCAATGAAACTAGAAGCCTCTCCTATTGTTGATGGTACCGCTAGAATGGTCCCAATTTAGTCACAGCTAGCCAACCGCACAGTACAAACTTGAGATATCAAGAAGGGAAAGGAAGGACAAGAGGACTTATGGTGCACAAAATGTAGAACGGACAGACACGCCAAGGATAACTGTCCGACCTTCATGAATTATGTTGCATCTGGTGCACCTAACCCATTAAATGGGAAAGGGTTACCCTGGTGTCGTATATGCTAGTCAAGAGGTCATCGTGATGAGGAATGCGTGTATTTTCAAAAGGCTGTAAGTACCCCTACAAACATTTTTTGTAAATTTTGTAGGTCCATAGGACATGATGAAAAAGACTGTAGACCATACCAACTCTTGAAAGAGAAGACAGTTGATACATACCTGATGAAAAATGAGGGGCTTCCCCAAGCTAAACAGGTGCAAGCCTCATACCAACCTGTGCAATTTCCATCTAATCCATACCAGCAGCTGTATGTGCTTCAACAACCATACGTACAGCCAAACCCCCATCAGCAAAGCTACAAGTAGAACTAGTACCTGCAACAGCAATTACACCCTCAAGGAAGGGGTGGCAGGAACTTTAGAGGACGAGGTGGTGGATCAGGATTTGGTAGGGGGAGAGGTATAGTTACCTATTATAACTATGGACAAGTAGGTCACTTTTCCATAGATTGATTGGAGCTTGGCAGAACATGCTCCTATTGTAAGGGTCAAGACCATAATGTTGAACAATGTCCTCAACTGATCACAAAGTGGTAAGCAATAACTATCGCCGCACCCAATCCCCCACCAAAATTGAACCAAAATGTGAATGCGAATGTTTAGATGATCATGGTTGAACTGAGAGACCTGAACATTGCCACTATAACAAGGAAGACACGACGACTGGAGGGGAGAAAGAGAACTCCCAAGAGAAACCATAGCCACAAGTAAGACCAACAGTGCAAAAGAAAGAATCATCAACCAACCTGAAGAAAAAAGAAGTATTCTGGGATGTGCAATCAGCCTTCATAATCCCCGATGTCCCTTAACTTCAACAGAAGTCAAGGACATGCCAGAACGATTCTGGTACCTATTTCAAAAGAAAGCTTCAAACGAGGTTAGTAAGCTCAAACCTCTTCTGTCAAGTTGGTTGATGCTAATTCAAGATAAAGATGCTATTGCAGAACAATAAGAAATAATAGATAAGATCCCTGTAGTACAACCCATTGAGAAGAACAGCAATCAAGTACGACGAAAATGTAAGACTGGTCGTGAAATGAGAATGAACGCGTAGATAGGTGACTATGACATGGATTATATTATTTTATATCTGGGGTCATATGTCAATATATTAACTCACCAAACTTGGGAGAGCATGGGTAATCCACACGTGGACTGGTATTTTATCTAACTACGTCTTGCCAATCAGACAAAGGTACTACCCATTGGACGATTGAGCACTGTCATCGTCGATGTCGAAGGATTGTGCACATATGTAGACTTTGAATTCATCAACATCGTGGATGATACAAATCCTTACCATGCAATACTAGTGATATATTGGGCTATAAACAATCAAACAATTATAAATTTCAAGAAAAGAATAATCTCATTCGAAGATGAGGAGATGAGAGTAGTATCGGCCATTGATCCATTTGAGGGGCAGAGATACGTTGAACCTATTTATAATGAGGGATAGGTCGACTATTTCGATCAAATATACAATGTTACAGGCCTACATGACGATTATATCTGTCTAATAGCGGATGGGAACCTTAGTTGGAAGTGTGCGAGCTCATGTACGTCGGATGTAAGAGAAGCTTTAGAGAATTGGCAAAATAGGTTACATGAAGTTTCCATGAGGAAGTTCGCAAGAGTGACAAGGTCCATGTGGAAGGTGGTTACCGAATCAAGGGATTTACCCACCTATGAGAGCTTTACATACACTTTGGATACAGCACCTAAGACCTGCGATAGCTTCGAGCAACTGCGACAAGAAACCCAGTAGGCCACCCCTCCAGTTCTGAGAATTGATAAACACCCCATAATTCAGAATACAGTTCAGCAAAACAAGGAGGGTATAGTTGAAAATACCAACGATGCTAATGCTCACCTCCACAATGCAACTACTTAGCAAGACAACCTTTCCTAGAATGTAGAAGATATCCTGACTCAATCTAGTGGCCCTAAAACAATGGAACTAAGCAAAGATTACGGAATAACTCCCAAGCACTCGTAGGATAAAACAGCGATCCAGATCGCAGAGATCTTAAAAAAACATCAGGCACTATTCCCTATAAATGACACAAAGAGAAAGGAAATGGTGGAAGAGTTAGAAAGGATGAAGATACCTTTGCAATTACAGACTAAACCAACTCAACTGCCAACATGACATTGTCAATATATCAGGGTGAAGCCATCCCTAGAAGGAAGACTTATCCTACACTATGATAATAGGCTCACTCACCCACACAAACAAAAGGCAACATGGCTATGACTGGATACCATCGCACCAAATAAGGGTAGAGATATAGCGCACTGTCAAAAAATACGATGGTACTCACACCACGAGTTAGTTAGACGGCAATTTCTTGAAACCTTACTCCAACACGTGTAAAAAAAAAATCATGTAGACTATTCTGTTGCAAGATTATGACAGAACCAACTGGAAGCATGAGCACTCAACCTCCCAATGGTCACATCATCACATATACCCAAGCAGACAACCTCAAGTCTCAAAAGATGACAAGACAGCTAACTACCAAGAAGGAAAAATGTACGAATTGCAGGATGGTTAGCATTAATTACCAGATCCATGCCACAAAGCAGACAACCTCAAGTCTCAAAAGATGACAAGACAGCTAACTAACAAGAAGGAAAAAGGTACGAATTGCAGGATGGTTAGCATTAATTACCAGATCCATGCCACAAATCTGTATGATTGGTTCACTTGCGTGGCAGTAAATCAACCCAATACAAGGTGCAAGGTGGCATACTGTTTGATCTTGACAAACATCGTAACACTATTTTCCATTGCTAGTCTGACAACTACATCCCGAAAGGTTAGCTACCGAAATTAATGGAGAAAGCATTGGAAAAAGGAAACCTGCAAGGATGATTAGATATTCATCTATTGCCAAATCAATGCCTTAACGCCACTTTCCGTTGTTTAAAATATTTGTTCCCCGCAAAAACATCTTTCTTTTATGCACTAAGAATGTCAAAGCTAAGCTACTGCAGACCCGCCTCCTAGCACCTGTTTTTATCCCGTGCAAACCCATGGTAATTTACATCCCCAACGGAAGTGAGGCTTCAAACGCCACTATAATATTTGAATTCCTTAATAAGGATGAAGTAGAAATATAGTCAATTATAAGCCCACACTTGTAGCTGTCTCTAGAGGCTGATGCAATGGAAAGAACTAGGCAGCCATAGTCGAATCTGACCCCTGGTTCTCATCCTGTGCAGAACCCAGTCCGGGAAATACCAATTATTCCAGGTGAGTCATCTGCATGACCATAGCCAAAGAAAAAGAAATGTAAAGTTCTAGATACATCAAGTGACTGAGGAAAGATGCCTGCTACTACCCAGGGAACTCCTAATGTTGATAAAGACCTCCCACAAAAGGAAAATTCGCAGTGGGAATAGACTGACCTAAACTTTCCAACTTACGTTAGACCGAGAAGAGTTGGTACGGTACATGCATACCTTCCAGCAACATCACTGACCACTTTGATCACCCCAAGGATCCTTGTTAACATACCCTTGTTGAAGGACACCCTTCCAACATTAGCTGTTTAAAAACTCCAGTGCTATGACACTCGACAACAGGAGGGATTATAGATAAAAGACTATATGGATATAATATAGACTGTTGACCCTCATGTCAAAGTAATTATACAGAAGAATTGGGATGAAGGATTAGCCACTTCAAGTCTTCTCAACATGTTGTTTATGCCTCATTTTAGCCATACTCCATAGGCCAGTATATATGTAAAGCAGTTGCTTGTCTACTTTCACCGAGGTTACTTATGGATAGACCAGCCATACCACATTAATGTTGAACTAATATCGAGAATTACAGGGTTTCCAAGCGAAGCCAAAGACCCTCTACCTTGCCTTACAAAGCATAATACTTGGGATATTCACCAGAAGCACAACCTTTAGCCTACTGGATGGGGATTTTCAATTGGACCCATCTAGGACAAAAGCGTCTGGGTTGCTGCGAAAATACTATCCTACAAAATCTTTCCTAAAGTTGTACTAACGCAATGTTCTGCGGGAGTAATAGAAATTACAGATTTATGTGCGCAAGGGCAGAAATTCAATTGGTCGTGGTATTTTCTCATCGCCCTGTTTGAAGATGTGATAATGGCAGAACAAAAGGAAGGCCATAAATTCTACTATTCTTGTCTGTTAGTTTTGATCTCCTTCGCTATCTACTCTGATCCCCAAGACTATGTGCATATGGATGTCTCGTTATCCTATTTGGGAAAAAAATATTAGAATCTGTGGGAAGACAAGATTGATTCCAAACGTCAAGAGGATAACAATATCACATTCTTCTTACACGTTAAGGCATTGTTTCAAGTTGTTCAGCAAATTCACCAGATCCGCACCGCAACTGTGCAAAGGTATGCTTCCTTTATCAAATTTGAAGCGGATATACATCATATTAATCTATTGCCTCTTATAGGTCCACCATGGAATATACATCAAGCCAAGTTCATAGTAACTTATGATGGTGTGGATTCCATTATCAAGCTATGGATAGATGAATGGCATGGCCCACTTGTGGAACAACTTCCTGATGAGCAGAATGTTGAAGAACCACCAATTCACCAAGTAAATGGTGAAGAGAAGAAAGGAGATGATAACCAAGTGGACCCATCCCAAGAAAACATGGATGAGGATGATGATACATAAGAACTAGAGCACGATCCATCTGCACAACCACAAACTGGGCAATGCGCGTAGACCCCAGTACCTCCTGAGGAAGCTCAATCATCACGCAAAAAGTAGAAAGCAAATAGAGAAATAAGCACCAATGCATTAACTAAGGATGACTAGTAAGAACTTGTTGCTGCTATGGTGAAAGTAGCGCAAGATAACCTGGATGGCCTAAATACTCAGCAAGCGAATGTAGCTGACCAAGTCCATATCCACCTTAATTAGCTAATAGCAACTGTCAACGAGATTAAGCACACGGTGGACACCATTGAGGCATATCGTATTGATCCTAACATTCCGCTACTCACAACACCATGGGAGCCACCAATCAAGGTAATCAATCAAACACATGCAATTAAAGTTAAAGAAGAGACAACTACAAAAACTAAGAACAACACCGTCGAGATAGACTTCTCCAAGTTGTTCTTGGAGGATCTCTATATCATTCAGCAAACAACTACAGTTGAGCTTCGACTAAGGCAGAACACTATTGCTCATTAGGAAACAAAGCAGAGAACGAAATCCAAATTGTGCAAGACCCTCTTGAAAGGAAAGGAGTAGGAACTACAAGAGTGCACCAGCTATTTGGCTGAGAAGGAGCAAGAAATTTTATCCCCTGAACAAAGCCAGGCCACATTGGCAAACTCCATCAAGAATTCTATCGCGCCATTCCAACTGAAGGACCGGAGGTTGGGCAGGGTGAGGAAGACTTTATCGCTAGAGTAAATCGACAAGGAAAGATTGCGCAATATCTTCAGTGCCAAGTAGAAGATCTGCAATCCCAGCAGATACCAGGCACACCCCCAGAGGTTCTAGCAAAATGAAAAGCACTAGTTTCTAAAACTGCTTCCAAGGTTAAAGACAGAGAAGCAATCTATGCAAAGTCCGCAGATGATGTTGCGACCATTTGGGAAACATTGCTTAAGGATGGTGAAACTGAGAAAATAAGGCAATGCATTCATGAGGCAGATGAACGAATCACTACCATGAAAGTAGATATCAAGAAACTGCCACTCCAGCAAAAGGTCCTTAAGCATGCAGAGATCAAAAACCTCCAAAAAGAAGTCCATACCCTTCATGAATAGGAAAAGGCTAGAGAAGCCATGATTGAGGACTTCCAAATAGAGGCAGAAAAACTCATAAACCATATTCAGCCGATGCAGTGGAAGCTTCAAGGCATATTGCAGTCAATAGAGAATGACTTAGTGGAGCATGTACAGTTTGACCAGGTGAAGCAACTAGTCGTGCAGGTAGAGGAAGTTATAACGAAAGTTGCGAAGTTTGAATTCCTTATGCAAGAATTTCGTGGCAAGGTCTATGCTATTGAGCAAGCAGAACCAGAACTCGTGAATTCGCAATAATATAAATAAATCTGACCAATGCATCTAGCTGGAAAAAAAAGAAGCAAGGAATGGACTGCGCAAGATAAGATGCAGTCGAAAAGAAAAAAAACTTTAATTTTGTTCTGAAAGGTCATACACAAATTGGGCTACTCACCTATCCCTTGCTTAGTGGCTCGGGAGGAGCCATATGTAAGTGTTGGGGGCCTGTTGGCCCGGAAAAGGGGCATAAAAAGTAACTTCATGTGCGTAGCCAAGAAAGATGTGTGTGTGTGTGCATGATGGAAGCCAAGGAAGAGCGCAAAGGATGAAAAGGGCTCGCGAAAACAGGACAGGGAGTGCACAACAAAGGAAAGGAAAGTGCGGATGCACACAAAAGGGAAATGGTCGAAAAGAACAGATACGGGATCTAGATCATGGCCATATAAGACGGCGTAAGGCTGCAGCTACACACATGCAAGAAGATACTTGTAATTCAAGCCAATAGTGCCTTGTGTCAAGTCATGATCACCATAACTGTAACCAGAGGGGTGGCTGATGGTCATAGTTAATAGACTTCCCATAAGGCACAGTCGACCCAACAGTGGTCATGTAAATTAGTATAAATAGGAAGGATACAATGGGTAGAGGGTTGGCTTTTGTTAGTCACAATTACATAAAAGGTGGATAGGTGAGAACTGTATACATTTGCAGAGGGAAGGTCTAAGCAAGGGTAATTAGAATAATGGAAGGGAAAGAAGCTCTGCTAGAGTGGTGCAGACGTGAGGAGAGTTGATCCAGGCTGTGTGCAGATCTGTAGATAGTAGCAGTAGATTAGGAGAAATAAGACAGAAAGCATGAGAACCATGAGTCTAAGCTTAAAGACATATCTCTAGATCAGTCTGCATCCTGCAGACTGTAAGGTTCTATATCCTTTCTCATGCTAGATGAAGAGCACCTTGGTGGTTTTCCCAGATGGGTTTCCATGTTATTTCTTATGTTCAATGGGATGATTGATGTGGTGAATGTTTATGTGATTGATTATTAGTTATTTCCTACATAATATTTGTTAGTTTTTCATCACATTTAAGCTAGCACTATGATCTTAGGATCTTTTCACTGAGAGAATAACAAGCACAGCAATAAAACACAAGCACATCACAAGAGACAAGAGACACAAAGAGTTTTCCTTGGGGAAACCATAAAGGAGAAAACCCCGCAACTTCCTCTAAGATAGAATCAACACCAAAATAGTAAGAGATCTCCCAAAATAGCAGTCGTCTTCTGTCTTCTGTCTAGTCCCAAAATTTCCTTCTCTAGTAGTGCGCCACACTTGGGAGAGCAAGTGATGTATTTCACAATGTGATAAATAGAGAGACTCTCACTCTCTATTTATATTCATCCGTTCACTTGAATTTCCTTTTCACACGTAGGCTCAACCTAATAATTACTACTCGAGCCTACACCTTAATTAGTGTATAATAACTCAAGTTCACCGAAACTGTGGGGACTTACCTAATTACTTGATTACATTATTAATCGTCCCGATCGAAACATTGGGGCATGACCACGTGACTCAAATACATAATAGAAACATCCCGGAATAAACATCGGGTTACAATACATAGAAGAATAAATTCCGAAGTTACATATACATCAACACTCCCTCTTAGCTAGGAAGGTATTCTTTTGACACAATTTTCAGCACTAGTCTTCTTCTCTGTATCAGCTGGATTATCTCGTCTTCAAGTCATCTTCATCTTCAAGTCATCTTTGTCTTCAAGTCATCTTCAGATCTGGATCATCTCTCGATCTGGATCATCATCACTGGATCTGGATCATCTCTCGATCTGGATCATCATCACTGTATCTGGATCATCTCTCGATCTAGATCATCATCGTTGGATCTGGATCATCTCTCGATCTAGATCATCATCGAACATCATCACTGGATCTGGATCATCTCTCGATCTGGATCATCATCACTGGATCTGGATCATCTCTCGATCTGGATCAACATCACTGGATTTGGATCATCTCTCGATCTGGATCAACATCACTGGACTGGATCTGGATCATCACTCGATCTAGATCTGGACCTGGATCATCTCTCGATCTGGATCATCACTGCTGGATCATCATTACTGGATCTGGATCATCACTCGATCTAGATCAACACCGGTGCTATCTCATGATTCTTCTCGTCATAGGAAGTTCTACAGAGCCAACCCTTTTTCATGCTGGTTGTAGGCCTACCCTCATGTAGGTCTTTGCCCAGCACTTACATCTGACCTACTCGTCAGAAAGGCACGCCCAGTACTCACATATGATCATGTAGTAAACTAAAATCCCATCAGAAAGGCCCAGCACTCACATTCACCATCATGATAGGACGCACCTACTATCATCTGTGAAATGGCTCAGCACTTACAACCACCAGCATGATAGGACACACCTACTATCATCTGTGGAAAGGCACAGTGCTCACATCCACCAGCATGGTAGGACACACCTACTACCATCTATGGAAAGGCTCAGCACTTATAATCACCAGCATGGTAGGACACACCTACTACCATCTATGAAAAGGCTCTGCACTTACAATCACCAGCATGCTAGGACACACCTACTACCATCTGTGAATTGGAACTGCACTTACAGTCACTAGCATGATAGGACACATATACTATCATTTATGAAATGGCACAGCACTTATAGTCACCAGCATGATAGGACACACCTACTATCATCTGTGACAAGGCTTAGCACTTACATCCATCCAGGCGGGAACACATCCTGCTCACAATGATGGAAGGGCATGCACTCATATCTGATCATGAGAGGAACACATCCCATCAATCATATCAGAATGGCCCCCAGTCCTCCTCTACTGAGCTACCTGGTAACTAACCAAGCGCCTCCATTCTCCTAGAGAATGGCAGTTGCCCTTACATCCGACCTGCTCGTCGGAATGGCCAACACTCACATCTGACATGGAAGGAACTTAATCCTTTAGCATTGAGCAGAATGGTTCAGTCCTTACATCTGACCAAGTGGGAACACATCCCTTTATCACATCAGAATGGCTACTCAGTTCTTACACTGAGTGTTCCTGGTAACTGACCAGGTGCCTCCATTCCTAGAATGGCAATTGCTCTTACATCTGTCCTACTTGACAGAATGGCCACCACTCATATTTGACATGGAAGGGAGAAACCCTACCACCATGGTAGAATGGCTCAGCCCTTATATCTGACCTACTCGTTAGAATGGCTATGGATCTCAGCACTCATATTTGACATGGAAGGAACCAATCCTCTCACCATGACAGAATGGATCAGCCCTTATATCTGACCATGGAAGGAACCAATCCTCTCACCATGTCAGAATGGCTATGGGTCTCATCACTTTCTCTAGGAGGAAGCCTCGATCTGGAGAACACCAAGTCTCTCTTTGAAGTACTCAAACTTCAGCCTAGCCAATGGCTTCGTCAATACATCAGCTATCTGTTCCTCCGTCGCAACATACAAGAGCTTCACTGCTCCTCTCTGCACCATATCCCTGATATAGTGATACTTGATCTCGATATGCTTCGACTTGTCATGAAAAAATGGATTCTTTGACAACTTCACGCAACTCTGGTTGTCACAATGTATACAAGTAGCATCTAACTAGAGATCAAATATATCAGATAGTAGCTTCCGCAACCATACTGCCTTAGAACTAGCTGAACAAGCTGCGACATACTCTGCTTCAGCCGTACTCAGTGCCACACAGGATTGCTTCCTACTAAACCAAGAGATCACACCTGATCCCATATTGAAGCAACATCCCGAAGTACTCTTCATGTTGATGGCACTACCTGCCCAATCTAAATCAACATAACCTTCCAGGTTAATCTTCTGATTCGCATCGTACTTGGCCCATAATCAATTGTACCCTTCAGGTACCTCAGAATATGCTTTGCAGCTGTCAAGTGAACACTCCTTGGATCTATCAAGTACTGGCTCAAGGTGTTCATAGCAAAGCAAATGTCTGGTCTCGTGTTCGTCAGGTACATCAATGACCCAATCATCATAGCATCAACCGACTCTGACAAAGCATCACTCAATAGCTTCAGGTTTGATGCCATAGGTGTGGTCATCGCCTTGCAGTCCATCATCTCGAACCTCTTCAAGATCTCTACTGCATACTTCCCTTGTCCAAGGAAGATCCCATCTGTACTCTGCCACACCTCCATACCTAGAACAGTAGTGCATCGACACATAACAGAAGCATCACTGGTCTTCCACCTTCAACCTTGGATCAAATGTTGGAGTCTACTTTACTCTTAGTAAAGCCTAGAATCATCAGTAATCTGCCCATCCTGTCATACCATGTCGAACCTTAGGATCTTCTGCAATCACTCCCTCTGAAGCGGAGCATCATACTCCCTCTGTCTTCTGTACTCTATGCACTGAAGCATTCTGTACTGGAGTGACAAGTAGTATCCATCTGGGATCACTGGATACTAAGATCCTCTATCTTGAACTTCTTCAAAAGTTCATCTTGCACCCATCTGTGAGCTTGTCATCCTCTATCAACCTTGTAGCAAAGGTTAAGATATTCATCAAGCTCATCATGTATGTGTTATCCCATCGGTGTCTTCTGAACTCGTACAAGGCCTTCTTTCATTTGCACACATGATTATGCATGTCATGTGACTTCACTTCTATTAGCTGTAAATGTTTCTTTGTAGACTATGCCTTCTCTTCATGAGAAGCCTCATGCTACGAATCTTGCTTTGTATCCCACGATGTTTCCATCTACTACATGATGGAACTACGAACTTCTCTTCAGGTCTCGATACTACGCCCAGACATCATTCTTCTTGAACTAATCTTCCCTTTCTTCTTGGTGGCTGGAAGGTTTTGCATCAATGATGTCACTGCACTCATCATATTATTCTTTATCTTTGAACTGTCGTCACTTGTTCTTCGGAACAAGTCTTCATTCTTCTTTGCTTGTAGGAGATTATGTATGCGATCTTTCCTGCAAGTCAAATGCAATTGTATGGTTAGAAACATTTCATAAGGAATATTTATACTGGCAAACACTTATGC
>LPNX011048698.1:58531-69919 GCA_001517045.1 Pseudotsuga menziesii
AATTCTAGCACAAACAATACTTCTTTCATTGTTAGAGACTTACCAGAGTATAGCTTGTATGAAGATTCCCCACTACCTATTATTGGATATTGGTAGTCATCTCCTAGTTTCACCTTGTGAGGTGATTCATGTTCTGACAGTCTTACAAAGGATTCCTTGAATCCCATCATATGTTTGGAAGCCCCACTGTCTATAAGCCAATCATCACTTCCATGAGTAATGTTACCTATGAGAGCTGATATCAGAACATATTCATCCTTTCTTGAAGAATCTTCACTTTCATATCTAGATCTCTTTCTGGATGGTTCATCATCCTCTGCAGCATGAGCATGATGTCTTCTTTGGCCTTGACCAAGTTCTTCTTGTGAAAGGCTTCTAACCTCGTCTCCCTCTGAAACTGGAACCTCTATACTCAGGTAGGTGTCCAATCCAGTTTCTTCAAAGAGATCAGATACTTCCAGTCTTGGAAGTTTTCAACTTCCCCAAGCTTGTCACCAAGCTGATGTGATATATCATATTGAAATGAGAAACTCAAATGGAAATAGCAAAGGATTAGATCTTACCGATTTGAGGTGTCCGTCTTTGTCCCGGAGTTCGCTGATCTAGGGTTTGTCACAGAAGCCATAATTTTAAAAACTTAAAATATTTAAGATCTAATTGTATAAATAGATAGATCTCTTCAAATGGATCTGTCCAATGTACTCCTTTTCTGAAAACAGTGGAGGGAAGCTCCCGGAACAAGAAGCCCTAATTTTCCAATTTCTTCTGCGGAAATTCCTGTTACTGTTTCTGTGGTACCTCCGAAATTACTGGTTCTCTGTGTGTGAAATTTCTCACTGAGGTAAATTCACATGTCCCTGATCCAAAACCATAGGTTTCTTCAGAATTGGTTTCACCATTTTGGATTTATGATCCTTTTCCCAAGGTGACCTGTTATAGGACTGTTCAGAACAGTGAAGTTGTACGGCATGCCACGTGTCACTGGTTCATCTTCTGAGTCTCATATTCGGGTCACCAAAGTTACAGTCCATTAAATTTCTGTAACATCTTTAGGAATTCCATTTGGACCTCTGTAGCTCAAGATATTGCAAATCTCCCCAGATATCCTGTTCAGGGATGAATTCTGGAAGAGGCTAGAACCCTAACTTGGAGAGATCATATCTCCTGGAGTACAGCGAATATGAGTCTGATTTTTGTACAAAGGCTTCATCATGATTTTATATTCAGCCCCTGCAATTTTCAGCTTCTGAGATGTCGCCAATCTGGGAATATAGTGACTGTACAAAAACTTAGCAGTTTTAGTATTCAGGGTTTCTCCTAGCTCAGGGTCAAACTAGGGTTTGACTTTCCTGGAGTTTTACCCAACCAAATTTCTTGATCCAAGTCTCTATACTTTGGTTTTGATGATGAGAATAACTCTATGCTGGTATTACTCAAAAATCATCTTCTTTAGAAAGCCCTAATTTCCGCATCGAAGACTGAAAATGCTCAGAATCAAATTCCGCTTCGACAGAAAGATGTGCCCTAAGGAGGAGAGTTGTTCCACCTTACTTTTGCTGAAAATATATGGAGGAAGATCCAAAAAATAGGAAGCCCTAGTTCCTATAGCTGCACAATGTCTTCTTCTCAATTTAGCTCTGATACCATGTTAGTTTTTCATCACATTTAAGCTAGCATTATGATCTTAGGATCTTTTCACTGAGAGAATAACAAGCACAGGAATAAAACACAAGCACATCACAAGAGACAAGAGACACAAAGAGTTTTCCTCGGGGAAACCATAAAGGAGAAAACCCCGCAACTTCCTCTAAGATATAATCAACACCAAAATAGTAAGAGATCTCCCAAAATAGCAGTAGTCTTCTGTCTTCTGTCTAGTCCCAAAATTTCCTTCTCCAGTAGTGCGCCACACTTGAGAGAGCAAGTGATGTATTTCACAATGTGATAAATAGAGAGACTCTCACTCTCTATTTATATTCATCCGTTCACTTGAATTTCCTTTTCACACGTAGGCTCAACCTAATAATTACTACTCGAGCCTACACCTTAATTAGTGTGTAATAACTCAAGTGCCCCGAAACTGTGGGGACTTACCTAATGACTTGATATGACTTGATTACATTATTAATCCTCCTGATCGAAACATCGGGGCATGACCACTTAACTTAAATACATAATAGAAACATCTCGGAATAAACATCGAGTTACAATACATAGAAGAATACATTCCAAAGTTACATATACATCAACAATATTAGCATGGTTCAGTTCTTGTTATTTCTTGCAATTAATGGATGGATGTAAGGAACATTGTGTTGAATTAACATTATATAACTATGCATCGTCATTTTGGTTACATCTTGTTATGAACCCTATGGCAAGTCCTAGAGCCAATATACTTGAGTTATTTGCATCGTACCAGTTGCACCAGCTACGAGGAAGAGCGAAAGACCAAATCACGCATGATGACATACTATTTTGCTCAGTCGTACAGGTCCGAATCCTCTATCCAGTCACCCTATTGCCTTCATTGAGCCCTTGGTTGTGAACCAAGGGACTATACTTCCCTGACAATCATGAAAACTTGGTTTCGACGGTTACCCATCTATGATAAATCTCAGGTGAGACTGTGCCTGCTTCGCAGGTGTTGCCGATCAGGATGGTATCTCGAGAAGTTGTTGGATCCGCAGGCTGCGAAGGACCTGGCTTGTCAACCCTAGTGATAACATGCAAATTGGTGCTCATGAAACCCTATTTAGTTTCCAATTTGTACATGTCCATGTCTTTCTAGTTCCATCTCTTGAATTGTAAATTGCTCACTAAACCCTGGTTCCATCTCATTATTTGTCAACCCTAGTGATAACATGCAAATTGGTGTTCATGAAACCCTAGTTGGTTTCCAATTTGTACATGGAAATGTAATTAAATGTATATATTAAACTAAAAACATCAAAAAATGTAAATTTCAACAACTCAAGAGCATGTTATTTTCCAAATTCTATTTGTTGGTGTCTAAAGACATCGTTCTTGGTGCCTCCAATGTGCCATAGATGGTGTTTGTATCCTAGGCACACGAAAAGATAGACATTAGTAACATCATAAGAAAAAAAAAGAACCCAATGAAAATGTCCAAACATGATTTATAGATAACTCCCCCGAGTTTGTACAATCTTGTTTATAGTGTCCAGTATCCTCTCAATAATATTATGTCTGTGAATGGTATCGGTCAATCACAGGTTTATTGCATTGGGAATGAACTAAGGCTAAATAATTGAAATTCTGCATCAGCATTCACTTTAAAGGTTAAATAACGCACCTGACAATACACTCATATGAGTAGGCCATCTGGATCATCTCTAGTGTCGATGGTGTCCATCAATCTTTCGTGCTCTATATGAGGTAGAAAGTATCTTACATGTGACCTATTTTTGTGACCAAGTGTGTGAAGCTTGATGTTTATACCAACTACTAGGTTGGTGAAGTGATATATAATAGCTCCTGGCCTATAATCCTGATATACATACCCACCCTTCCTTTTCTATTGTGCTGCAAGTGTCAAGTACTCCCCTTTTATAACCATCAAGCTAGTTGGGAATTCAATATTTTCGTCATCTATAACAGGTTCAAGAATGGTTTGTTTCCCCTCTAAGCAACATGCCAACCAATAGTCAGAAACCCCCCCCCTTTTTTTTAGGGAAACCACTACATATATCTAACCTATGAAAGGAAATAGGTCAAGTTAACAATACATTTTTTAAATAAGGTCTTGCATTTCTAATTTCCACATAAATGAAATTCTACATAGGTCGAGTAAACAATACATAAATGCATTTTCTAATTTAGGTACTACTCATGTAGCTGCTTGTCTGAGATCCAATATGTGATCATAGTCTATAGAAATATGTATCTGATCATCTTCCAAATGGTCTATTTCATTAACCTCGTTGAAATTGGTGCCAAGTGTCACTCGATCCCATGTATCAACGATATATGTATACTCACAATCATCCCATTCATCGAAGCTATAGGAACTGCAAAATTAAGCCTTCAATCTTGTCCAAATTTGTAGGGCCGAGTTGTCTGAGCTTCTAATTGAATGAAATTGTTGAGATATGTTTGGGATTGGTCCACATTTTTCACCTCCTAGAACATTATTTGCACTAGGTGTTTCCTTGTTGCTTGTTCTCCCATGACAGATGCACACCATTTCATTATAGATGCAGCGTCTCGAAGGAGAGCACCTATAAACTTCCTTTCTTCCCTTCAAAGGGCATTTTTAATGCATGCACTAGCACCATCGTGCTCTCCTTTTCCATGACCAATTTCAAAGTAGTTCCATACATGTGGCACCTTGTATTTTATGTGCAACAAACACAACCATTCAAATACATGTGCATTCTTGAACTATCCAGCACAACAATCTGACCAAATGAAATGATGATAAAATGGTATATCCATAGCTATCAGATGATCATAGAATAATTTAAAGCAATGTTGCATGTAATGGATGTCATGGGTCTAGTCGTCACTTATGTAGAAGTGACTTTCTTTCAGTATCACACGTTTCTCTTCATTGCTATCTGGCCCATGTCGATACGTGATATGCACCATTATGCTCACCTGCTCTGAGTGATAGTATTGACTTTGTATTTAATTTTGTGGTTGCAGGGTGTAATTTTCTGCAAATTCAACCACTGATAGTATTGTTCCAAGAGGGAAGGTGTCCCAACATATTCTGAATTGCTCATCTTGCCACCGTGCCATATCGACATGTTGAATGTATTGTTGGATCTTTCCATGAAACTCTGAAATAAAATCACATACTTGCACCTGGTGTAAAAAAATAAACAGTGTTATAAAACCACATAAAAAAATGTGTAGTCATGAATTTAATCTTCCTTCTTTGTTTTCCATCATGTAACTGATATGTCTCATACTGATAGTTTTGCTTCTCAACAATTGCATTCCCAAATTCTTGATCTTCACTGTCATGGATTAAATTAGACCATAATGATAGCCCACCACAATTGTTGCAAGAACCATCTACACTGTTTTAAGTAATGTGTCTTCCCATCTTTCCTCGGACACATTATGCTATGATTGAAATCTCTCGATGACATTGGTGGTATTGTACTTGAGCATATCTACACATGGTTATGATGCAAAAAATGACGTATATGTGAAAATGTATGGTAATATAAGTCAAAGTCTATGTGGTATCTACAACAACAAGTGTTCCGTATGGTATTGATTCTAACATACCAAGGCTTGCATTTTTCAAAAGATCTTTGCCCAAGCCTTAGCTCTACAAGGGAAACTTTAAACATCTTGAACAGTTGAGTTTGTGTCATGTCAAGATAATGTTTAACATGAGGTTCAATGTTTCTAGAACCCATACATTGTTTTAACACATCCTTCATCATGTTAGAAGAAGGCCTAGTGTTATCATGCCAAAATGTTTTCACTAGGCCCTTCACTGCTTCAACTAACTTCATGTCTTTGCAGGGACACCTACCACTAAATGCCCATGATGTTTCCATTTCTTCCTCTACATAAAGGTTGTCTCTTATTACTGAATATTTTTTAATTTTCTTTGGATGTAAAGGCACAATTTGTGATGTGCATTTAAGTAAACGACATTGTCTTGTGGATCTACATATAATTGATTCAGCCAATACACGATGGGCCACATTATAGTCCTGTGAACGATTTTTTTACCAATCGATGTGAATGCAACAGCAAGAGATTTAACAATGTGATTACTTGATTCGATATTATTCATTGTTCTTATGCCTAAATTTCTTCTAATAGTTTCCATATTTCTAGATTTAAGCAAAGCTAAAAACAATTGGCATTTACCAGCTTCGGATTTGTTATCAAAATGTTGTTTCATTATTTGAGAACAATGAGGAAGGATAGTGCATTTAGCCACCTTACCTTCCATGGAATTCAACTCACTCTTGTCCACTTATATGCATTTAGGAGTTCATTTTGATGCAAAATTTCTTGCCGTTTGAAATGTTGGAGTGACATTTACATCCACTACAGGCTGACAGCTTCGATTAGGAGATTGAACCACCGACCATGGTTTTTGCTGAGTCACATTTGCATCGAGAGTAACATAATTATTGAACTCTTCACAAGATTGTCTTTTTACTAATGGATCAATAATATCAACTTCCGTATAACTAGCTTCCTTTAATGTTGCATTATTTTCCTCATCGTCTACGTCAGGCATCTGTTGAGGGAGAATGGGAACTATTTTCTCATGTAATGAATGACGATGATTTCTTGAATCTTCCCTCTTTTTTTCTTTTTTTATTTTCAGCTTCTTCTAGTGTAAGCACCTTCCTCGCTGACTTTTGACCTCTATTACGTACATTCCCCATTGAAATCCACCCAAACTTGTACAAAACTATAGAATTATGTAAGTAATGATTAAATTGCACGTTGAATAGTTCTCTATGCATGGGTTCAGAAGAATTATGTTGTTTGCAATAGTAAACCTAGCCCACACCATGCAACCCAACATTTTTTATATAACACATATCGCATATGTGATATAATGCACCTCTGTTTTATCGCATATGCGATATGGATACAATGATTTTTAATTAACGGGCAGTTTTTTTACATGATCTCCAAAATGCATATGTGATATATCGCATATGTGATTTAGTGCTCACTAAATATGCAACTTGACTGATCTATGCTTATCAAATATTAAAATATTAAATATCAAATGCATATCAAATTTGGACTGAAATATGTTAAACATCTATAACCTTATAATGGACCCCATACCAATCGTTAAGACCTCCAAACCTATCCTTGGACCATGGTAGTGTCTATGATGATGACTATGATGATGAGGATGAGGATGAGGATGATGATGATGAGGAGGAGGATGACTATGATGATGATGTTGAGCATGAGGATGATGATGATGATGATGAACAATGACGCTGGTGATGACGATGAACAATGATGGTGATGATGATGATGAGGATGATGATGACTATGATGATGATGAGGAGGATGAGGATGATGATGATGATGAACAATGACGCTGGTGATGACGATGAACAATGATGGTGATGATGATGATGAGGATGATGATGACTATGATGATGATGAGGAGGATGAGCATGATGAGGACGATGAGGATGACAGTGATGATGATGATGATGATGAGGATGATGACCATGATGATGATGATGAGGATGAGGGTGATGATGATGATGATGATGATGAGGATGATGATGATGATGAGGATGATGATGGTGATGATGATGAGGATGAGGATGATGAGGATGGTGATGATGATGATGAGGATGGTGATGATGATGATGATGATGACAATGAGGATGATGATGGTGATGATGATGATGATGATGATGATGATGGTGATGACGATGACGATGATGACGATGAACAATGATGGTGATAATGAGGAGGAGGAGTGTGATGACCATGATTATGATGATGAGGATGAGGTTGATGATGATGATGAGGATGATGATGATGATAATGATGATGATGACGACGATGACGATGACGATGAACAATGGTGGTGATGATGAGGAGGAGGAGGATGATGACTATGATGATGATGATGAACAATGATGGAAATAATGAGGAGGAGGAGTTGTTAGAATAATCAACCCATAGTTACCTACCTTGTAAATTAATTAAAACATTTTTGTCTTATTACCTAGTCTCCTAGATTCCACTCTATGCTAGTTTCCTTCTATATGTCCTAGAATTCAACACATGCCAAAACTGAGTCATGGAGTGCTTGGGAAACTTCTTGGAAACCCATTTTAGCATGTCTTCTTTATTCCAGATCCTCCAAAGTGCATATTTGCTTTTCTGAAAAGATGCCTATTTTATTGAGAATTAAGGCAAAAGGAAAAGTTAGACTAGGTGTAGTTGACATGTTTTCTACCAACGTCATCCTCCCTCCTTTTCTCCTAATAAAAGCATGTATGATTTTCCTTTCCATCCATCATTAGCTTTCCAACTTGACTTAGCCAATTCGTGAGCATCTTGATGGATTTGAAAACTGATTTATGCACCTATGGGGGATTTGACTAGATTTAGTAAGCCTACTTTTTGAACTTCACAAGGTTGGGTATTGTACACTTATTCAATATAGATTAGTGTTATGCTCCAATTTCAGTCTCCTTTGATGTTAATTTTGCATGTTTGATTAGCAATTTTGTGAGTGTAATTGTTCTATCTCTTGGGTTCAATTTTCACATGGTATCAGATCCTTTGTAGATTGATTTATATCCTTCCATATTGCTATTGTAGGTTTTAAATATTGACTGGGAGCATATTATATTGACTGAAGGGCACAGTTGCTAAGTTATGGACCAATCTTAGAATATCATCTTGACTCCATTCAATTTCTTTGATTGGGAAGATGAGATGGAGATATTGTTGAGAGTGAAAGGTATCTACATGGTTACTATGGAAACTGAGGCAGAGACTAATGCAGCTGCAGAGAAAAAAATGGCAGAACATAAGGGATGAGGCCTATGGTATTTTGTGTCTAAGCATTTCAAGAGACCTCCTCTTCCATCTTGATGGATTGACATCACCTAATGAAGTGTGGGAGAAGCTCGTAGAGATTTTTGGTAAGACAGATGAGATGAGAGGAAATCAAATAGAGAATGAGCTGATCTCCTTGATTCCTAGTATCTTCGAATCCTTGCAACTCTATTTTTCCAAGTTTAAAGCCCTTGTTTTGCAGCTAAAACACTGTGGGATCAAAAAGATGGAAGAGAAACTAGTTTTAGCCATACTCTCGAAGCTTGGACCTGACTATTTAGTGTTTGTTTCAACCTTCCATGCCACCAAGTTGACAGCTCGATCTTGGAAGATTCCTAAGATTGAAGAGTTCATGGAATCCCTCACATAGGAACAAGATAAGTTGGTGATGATGGGAACCATCAAACCTTCCAAAGACTAAGCTTTGGTTGCTAGAGATTCAAGGGTGGATTCAAAAAGAAAGAAAAAATATAAAAATCCACCTGAGCAAAAGAGATACAAGAAGAAGTCTCAAGAGGAGCCCTAAGGTTCCAACAAGAAATTCCAGAAGAAGAAGAATAAAGGAGAAATGAGAAAGTGCGCATACTGCAGTAAGGGCTATCATCCTGAGAGCTCTTGTATGAAGAAGCAAATTGACATGTTGACCCAACTCCTGGAGAAGAATAACATCTCCCTTTCTGATTGCTCAAAGAAGAGGGAAGGAGGATCAAATTCATAGGACAGAGAGAGAGTACATGCCTTGGTTGCTGGAACATCAAGCTCACCTAGCTTCATCATAGACTCTGGAGCTTCTAGACACATGGTTTCGACAAAAGAGGCATTCTCCTCTCTTGACATGTTGAAAGGTCCACCAATTGTTTTGGGAGATGACTCTCTCGCTGACAATTTGGGGAAAGGAAGGATTGATCTTGACCATGGTAAGTTCAATAATGTGTTGTATGTTCTAGGTCTTGCCTCTAATATCTTGTCAGTGTATTAGATGACTCACACTAGGTCTCAAAACAAGGTCATCTTTTCCCTTGATGATGTTGAAATCACTGAGATTTAGAATAGTAAAGTCATAGCAAAAGGTGTTGTTGATCACACTCTGAAGGTATACATGTTTTCCCATTTTCTACCCTACTCAAACCCCTCTGCTCTTCTGATTCATGCTAATGAGGAAAGCAAGATTTGGAATGAAAGATTTGGCCATCTTAACTACAATCATCTTTCTGATTTGAGTGAAAAATATATGGTCATAGGGTTACCAAAGATCAAGTTTTCCAAGGGATTATGTCAAGGTTGTATCCTAGGAAACACCTAGAGCAAAAATTTGAGAGAGCTAGTCATGAGAGAACCTCTACACCTCTTGAGTTGATCCACAGTGACATTTCTGGTCCATTTCCTCATATGTCCATGAGTCAAGCCAAATATGCACTAACCTTCATAGATGACTTTTTGAGGTATTGTTGGGTTTACTTCCTAAAGCATAAGTCTGAAGTTTTTGACCTCGTCAAAGTCTTTAAAGCCTTGGTTGAAAACTAGTCTAGGAGGAAACTCAAGATCCTCAGATTTGACAATGGTGGTTAGTATCTCAAGTTTGAGTTCATTCAGTATTGTAAAGATCCAGGTATTCAAATGTAGCATTTGATCCCTTACACACCACATCAAAATGGTGTTGCTGAGAGAAATAACATGTCACTAAAGGAGATGGCAACCTGCATGATGGAGGCTAAGACTTTGCTACCAAAGTTTTGGGCCGAGGCTATAAACTATGCATCCTACATCTAGAATAGGGTGCCTCATAAGAATCTTGATGGTATAAATCCTTTCAAAGTTTGGAGTGGGCACAAGCCAGATGTTACCCATTTAAGGATTTTTGGCTGAAAGGCTTGGGCTAGAATTCCAACTAAGAAGAGAAAGGCTTTGCAACCCCAAAGCCAAGAGTGCCTATTTGTTGGGTATTTTGAAGATTCAAAAGGGTACAAGCTGATCAACTTGAACACTAACAAATCTTTCATTGAAAGAAGTGTTTAGTTCCAAGAAGAGCCTTTAGTAGCAGTTGAAGTTGGAGAGTCTTCTTCACCACGCGATCCATTGATTGTAAGTGGAGAGAATAATGAGTTTGTTGATTCTGATAAGTCTAATAATGATGATTTGATTACAAATCTTGATAGTCCTACAAGACCAAAATGGGCAGAAAATACCATTCATGCAGGTGGGGAACTAGCTGGAAATCCTAGTGACACTAGGAGGACTAGATCTCAGTTTGAGAGTTCTCTTTCTATGAAAGATCCTTTATTTGCTGAGAAGTGCTATCTGATGGTTGAATAATTTACATAGACATATGGAGATTTAGCACATGATCCAATATGAAAAACAGCCATGAAAGAATAATTCAGCTCGCTCCAGAAGAACAACACTTTGGAATTTGTTGATCTTCCCCCAAGGAGGAAGCTAGTTCAATGAAAGTGGGTTTTCAAGACTAAGTTTGCTACTGATGGTTCACCTTTGAAATATAAATCAAGATTCGTAGCCAAGGGATACTCACAAGTACATGGTATTGACTACAATGGACTCCATAAATCTAGCTTTAGCCATTGCAGCTTCGGAGCAGTGGGAGGTACATCACATGGATGTGAAGTGTGCTTTCCTAAATGGAGATCTCACTGAAGATATTTACATGCCAAAACCTGAAGGGTTTGTTTCTAATCCATATTTAGTGTGCAGGTTAAAGAAATCATTGTATGGGCTCAAGCAGGCCCCCAGGGCTTGGTATGCCAAGATTGATGGCTTTCTGTTGTCATTGAGTTTTGTTTGATGCAATTTTGATCATAATGTCTATTTGAAGTT
>LPNX011048698.1:84511-104185 GCA_001517045.1 Pseudotsuga menziesii
TCTCACCCTCCATGTTTAGAGTAGGGATCACTTCCCTTAATGCCTTGTGGGTCCTGGATGCACTTCCAACTTGAATTCAGGACATGTTTAATGTCAACCGAAGGACAACGTAAATATCATGATAGAAATCATTTACAACAAGATGAGTGTGAATCCAAACCTTGGATCATGTATTCAAAACCAATCATAGCCTATGCCTTGAATCGTCATATATATATATATATATATGTTACACAACCTTATCTTATGCCAAGTCAAGCCTTGCGTTGAAACCCCATAATATAAACGTTCACACTTATGTTTTAAACTTTGATAATGTTGGTTGGGATATAATGCCATTGTGGGTCATGGATAGACCCGTACTTTTCTAATGTATGTCATAAAGCATGTTTTGTACAAAGGCCAATACCTTAGCAGTAGGTTAGGCTAAGGTATTTGGAGGGGTTTTATTTAGATTTAAAAATAAAATAGTAAAACCGTAATCACAGTAAAACCTAGTTGCTTGCATATCAACCTTAAACTATGACAAGATCATTAAGATAATAACCACTCATACACATAAAATAATTAAACAGGTGCATTAAAACCAAAACTTGTAGTAATTGTACAGAGTTGCAGTAGAGTAAAAACATGCGGTCCCATGCCAAGTACAAGTGAGTAAACCCTCTTTTTATTCATGGTAAGAGATAACTGTATGGGGATCTGTTACCACCTAAGCTGTACTTAGTGGTTTTTTATCAAGTAAGCCTGGTGAATCAGACAAGGATAACTTGTTCGACCTTCAGAAGACCTTTGGAAGTACTTATGGGAAGTGCTTGTAGTACTATATCACATGTTCATACCCCATGGGGGAATTGTAATAAATGTTCTAGCATGACAGTGTCTGTAAAAGACTCGGTCTCTTAGAATTTATTTGTCAATCCGATCAGCCTAGGGTGTTTTTTCCCTTGGTTATTATTGGTTCTTGAATAAACGATTGATAATTTCTGAGTTTTTCACTCCATACCTCAAAAGTTGGGGTGGTCGGCTTGGAATTTAGGCCTATTGAGGTTATTAGAGTCTATGTGTCAATGTATAAACATGCTAGACATCATGGTCGAGTCATATGAACATGTCTAAGTCCCCCTAGGTTTTTTCAATTTTTCAAATTTTTTGTTTTTTCAGTGTTTTTTATTAAAATTTAATTTTTCCAAAACTTAGGCTATTTTTTAATAGTTTAATTGGAAAAATTGATTTTGTAATAAAAGTGGGCCAAATAATCAGTTTCAATCATGTAGGTGCTCATTTTCAAGCTAAGAGCACCATGTAAACCCATGGACCCACTATTTCCTAGTTTTGAGTGATTTTCCATCACTCATGTTAGAAAGCCCCAAAAAATCATTTATTGATTATTTTAATTAATAAATTGAAGAATAATGGAGCAAATCCAGAATCATAGATCAGTGGATTCTTAGCCGATTTGATTGAAATCAGTCACATCTGAACCAGATTGACTGGATCTGACAAATCCTTAATTGAAGGAGGTGATCAAATCAAATCCAGAGTTGATTTTTAGCATCCTTTATCGGGAATTTCGCCCTCCCTCTCTCCTCCACACGTTTTGGCTCATCTGGATGAGTTTTGGTGGATGCTTCAGTCAACAGGTTGAGGTGTCAGTCAGATCAGCCCCTCGATTGATAGTTGCACTCAGTGAAACTCAGATCTGGCTCTGCTAGACACAGATCAGGCATTGATTGACTTTCCTTTAGCTGATTTGATCTATATCCCTGGGATTTGTGCCCCCCCTGGGCTGGATCTCCTTTTTTTTGTATATATCCAAGAACAACAGCCTCTTCCAAGCTAGTTAGAACTGGGATTGAGGTGTTGCTGCTATTGTACTATTGTTATTGTTCATTTGAAATAAAGAGAAGCTTTGGAGGCAAGACGGTTTTGTGCCATTGTATGTGTGGATGATCATTGCCATTTTTTTCATTGAGGTAACCTGTATCTGTGTTCATAATTTACTAATTTCTTGTGGATTCGTTGCTAAGATTGATAATAAGCTTATTATAATCTTGATAGGAAAGGTGCTTTTCAATAAGTTTATTCGCCATCTCTTTCCTTTGATGCATGTTTAGAGATCTAGATTCAGCATGTTCTATAAGCTTATATGCATGTTTTTCTGAATCTCTGTGTATGTACTAATCGAATCTCACAAGTTTTTCAGCAAGTTTTTTTATTTCAGCTGAGCTACAAGTTCTATCACGTCCCCATGCCTCCGACCGGCGAAGAGGACGTGACCAACACATCAACACAATCGGGCAACAGCCCCATGAAGTTTATCAAAAGAAATCAATGCTGGAATTAAAACTTACAAGCATACACAGATGCAGAATGAATCAACATTCAGCGGAAGCAACTCACATACATTTCCAGCATAAGCATGTTCGTCATAATTCATGAAATAGTAGATTACTTGCAGAGATGAAATAACAGCCGCACTTATCTTTGATGAAGAATTCACCCGCAACCAGCTACGTCGCTGCAACGTTCCACCCAACCATAGGCCAGCGTGCTCCTTAATCTCTCAGCAACGCTACCACCCCCGAGCTGGGCATGATTCTCCAAGGAATAAGGGAACAAGTAGGCTTACACATAGCCAAGGGTGTACAAAACACAGCCAAGCCAACACAGTTGGGTTTATCAGGCCATTAAGGAGTTGGAGAAGGAAGATTACTAAGCTGGTGAGCTCATTGCAGAGCCAAGGACACCAACACCAGAACTAGCCTGACCTCTAAGACACCCATCCACACCGAACACAAGGAATCACTCCCTTCTCTGCTAGACAGTCCCTCAGGCCCTGCATTCCCTTCCAGTGCTATTCAGGGGTGATGGAGAAGAAGGCCAGCTCTCTAGCTCTGTCTGTGTGGTTCCAACCACCAGGTTTATCAAGCAAAACTAAGCCCACATCCTTGCTCCCAATATAGTCCGAAGACCAACCATTGCACTCAGGAAATCAGTTAGCTACCACAGCTTGAACAGAGAAAACGAATTCCTGAGTCATTCTTGGCCCTATCGTGGCCAAAATGACTCTCACACGAATTTACAACAATTCCCCAGCCCAACAGCAACACAATTCCAACACAAGGAAGGCAGCAGTTCATCTAGGCAAATAAAGTATGCGGGAAAGAAAATTTACACAGACTGCACCCAGTTCTTGAGCGTGAAATGGCTCCTTACAGGAAATCGTGGGCAACAGTAGCAAAATGGCTCCCAGCTTGTTGTGCGTGAGTAATGACAGCAATTCCCTGCGGGAATATGAACAACAAAATTGTGAGGACGTGAATTTGGAGAGCGTGGGTGTTTTTGCAAACTCGTGGAGCCAAGAAATTGTCTTCCTGAGACCAAAATCGCCCAGAGCCTGTGCGTGAGGAGAACAGACCTCTGTGTGAGGAAGAACAGACCTCTGTGTGAGGAAGAACAGACCAGCCATGAGAGTAAGCAAAAGGATGTGAAAACCACCCACCATGGGGAGAATGGAGTCATGGGGAAGATGGAGGAATTGCTTGCCTCTTTACCCACGTTTTCTCCAGCAATAAATGCCCTCAGCCACTCATCCATAACTCCCCAACCGCTAGCTGAAGCATTAAAGAGGTTGACAAGGTTGGATGAGACAAAAGGTGACAAAAAAAAAGGTGGTGAAACATGGGTTTTTCCCATAACCAAGGTTTGACATCCCCCACCCCTTATCCTTTGGAACCATGCCCTTTTCATCTTAACGTTGCACTGCCGTAGCTGGTTGTGGTTTCAGTTTTATTTGATGTGCGTATTTACATGATGTCACATTACAATGTGCCAAATAGCATGATATTACATCGGCAACTATACTTATTTCTGAAACATGCACACACAAATCGATGATGGGGATTTTGCCTTGAGCTCCTCACCACGATTAATTACAATATATACATCATGCAAATAGGGTCGAAACCGGGGACATTACAAGTTCCTAGATTGGAGAGGATGTTGATCTAGTTTGCTTCTTCACTCTCTCCAAAACCTTCCAAAGGCATAGTCTCTCGACATTCCACCTGATATCTCCACTATGGATCTTCAAGGCTACCAGCATTTCTCTCCTCCTCTTCCTCCCTCAAAATCAACTCTTTTACCCAGTTACTTTGTTCATAGCTTTGATATTGTTTAGATCTATCATCTTAAAAGTAAATTTAATATAGATATATCTTATCAAAGTCCATAATCTATATCTTTCTCTTAAAAGGTTTCATAAGCATTCTAGATCTAGCTTTAGGGAAATCGTCCTGTTTGCATGGAATTTTAAAGAAATTTTGTAGCTTGCATGCATTAGATTTCTGTTTTCTATTATAAAATATAAATATAGAAATCAGTGCACATCATATTGGCTGCCTAAAAATCAAGCCAAGATCCCAAGGAAAGATTTATTTCCTTGGTTCCCTTTTTACCTTTTTTAACTAGTTTTTACTTAGATTTTTTTGGTTAAAAGTAAGCTGACCCAAAGGTACTTTCAGAGTGATTTTGGGCATATTTCAGTCTTATAATCTTGCTGGTTTTTAGTATGCATAAAAGAAAAAAGGAGGATCTACTGCTCGAAAGTGACTTTTGGGCCTCTGAATCCCCCCAAGGGTCTCCCTTTTGACTGAAATCTTTAGTTTTCGTACTTTGTAAGCTCTTGATTTCATTATATATAAGAATCAAGAGGAATCATATCAGTTTTATAATATTGTAAATGCTAGTAATAAAAATAATTTTTGAATAGGCTCTTTTGATCCCATTCCCCATCCCCCCTAGGGGGATTTGCGTTGGTGTCAATTTTTTACTTTTTGTTCATATATTTTCAAACTAGTGTAGCTCTAATATGTAGGATAGTATACTTTGATTCATTATCAGTTTCATATTCCATATTTGATATTGCAAAGTAATCTTAATACTTACCCCATGACTTCTCGATTGACCCGAAAGGGGAAAGAGATGCGTGGTAGGACTAATTAGAAAACATGAATTGTGTATCTATGTTTTCATTTTCATATTTTTTTTCTTGAATTATTTCCATAGGGGGGTAGTGTATGTACACCTCTGTAGACTTTAGCAGTTAAATCGTTGCGCAGAGGGGGGTCCCTTGTCCCACAAACAAGGGGGTCTCATACACCAGTTTGGTGTCTCGCTTGGCAGTGACCTTAAAAATAGATTAAAAAAATTAATTAAAATAAAATTAAACCCTCCTTGATTCCCCGATTGAGATCCACTTAGATCGAAATAGGTTCCTGGAGGGTTTTCTTTTTAACAAGAACACCCAGTTTAAAATTTACTAAAATTGAGAAGACTCCGGTGTGTATGCTCTGCACTTGGCTGCGGTTCATCCGATCAGTCTATCTGTATCAAAATAATTTGAGTGACTAGTATAATTAGGATTCAATTTCCCAAATTGACAAACCATCAGGTGAAAATCCAACACCTAGATCAAACCATTATGGTGGCAAAATACCCAAAGGAAGCGAGAACTTCTGAAAAGTGACCTCGGGGCGTCGATCTCTATCACACCCTAACGGGTGTGTTATGAACAACAACCCCAGAGACTCCATTCAGCCCACATTTTCCTTGCGGGTAGCCGTGAAGGTTTAGTTTTGGACATACTCCAAGTACTCTCGGGTATATCTGGAATCCACCCCTTCACCTAATTTTAATCAACTCACACCTCACATTAACTTAAAACATACCAAGAGGCAATTGCAAATAATTCACTCCAAACACATGCAAGTACATTGATTTTATTTCGACTCCATTCTAAGGCACTGGTTATTTTCTTGCTATATATATATATTGTGTCTCAGCATTGTGCTTTCATGTGCTCATTTTTGTATCTTGTCATATTTGATTGTTTATGGTTAAATTTCAAACTCCTAAGTAACTCATTCAGTTTAACATCATTGTACTAAGTAATTTAGCCTTAGTAACTTAATAGGGTCTACCCCCCTTGGATTCATTAGGAGTTGAGCCTAAACAGAGGAGTCAAGAACAAGGTGATAGCCTTGACTCAAGACTTTCCCCCAAGGACACATCGAGTGGCTTGAAGATTTCTGCTACATGACACAGGTGTGTGAAAGGCGGCAACAGGATCCATACTTCACAAATCGTAAGCCTCTCATTCTCGGGGGAAGGTCTTACATACATAGTGTAAGTATGTTAAGGCTAAGCCTTAAAGTACGATAATCAATTGCAAAAACAAGTAAACAAAGTACATCACATGAAGGAGTATGGCTGAAGGTTCCAGAAGGATCTGGCCATCATAAACACTAGTAAACCCTATCGTAAGCAACAAGACAATAGATATAAGATCCAACAATAAATTAAACATAGAATTCTGCTAAAGTAAATGTAAAAGTAACACATGTAATTTTTTATGTACGATTTTTAGGTGTGTTTCATAATGGTATCAGAGGACGGTTTTAGCACAAGGATTGAATCGAATCAACACTAAAATTCTATAGAAAGCAACAAACTAACTCCTATTCTATTTTTTCAAATTCTTGTACAAACAACAAAGAGATGCACACATATATTTTGCAAGAAACATGGGAGATGCAGAGATGTCTGCAGAAGAGGAACGTCGCCCAGAACATCATTTAAATAACAAAGAGGGTAACTTTGGGATGGAGAAATTTTGGTAGATCTAAATGATAGTCAGGATAATAATTCTGAACTTAAATGAATTGTTAATGAGTTAAGATCTGAACTGAGAAAGGTTAAGGAAGACAATGAGCGAATTCTAAAGGCTCAAGAAGAATTAAATACTATTATGTTAGCAAAAATCCATAATGACTAAAAAGATAAAAAAAGGAATCTGAACAAGAAATGCCTAAAATTGCACCATACAACAAACCTAGGGGAAGAAAAATGGAATTTTCTAGCCATAAACCTGACACTTCAAGTGAAGAGTTAGTTAAACATCACATAAAACAACAAGAGTCAAGCGAAAGCAGTGATGATAATAATATGAAAATAAAATACATACCCTATGAGGAAATATCTTGGGAGTTTAAGAAAATTAAACCAACCATGTTTAATGGGGAAGTTGAGAAGAGAGAATAGAAAGAGGCTTGGTTGTTTGGAATGAAAAAGTATTTTCAGATTTACAATTACTCTGATGAGTTGAAGGCTAAAATGAATGACCATCTATAATCTGACCAAAAAAGCAGATATATGGTGGAAAGATATAAAGAAGGTTAAAGGGATAAAAGAGAGATATTTAACTTGGAAAAAATTTAAGAAACTATTTAGAAGAATGTACTTATCCGAACAATGTTATGAAGAAAAATAAAAAATAGTTTTATGAACTAAGGCTAGAGCCATGACGATGAAAGAACTCTATAGTAAGTTCTTAATCCTACTTCATTATGTTCTGTATATATTTTATGAGAAATCCAAAATACATCGTTTTCTCAGTTGTTTTCCTATTATGTTCAAAGAACGGATTGAATATGACAATCCAAAGATGCTAGAGGAAGCAATGAGGAAGAAAAACTTATGTTATGACTAAAATAAGAATAAAAGAGAAAATATACCATCTTGGAAGAATAAAAGGCCAAATAATTTTAATCCTAAAAAAAAGCAAAATAATTTCTAGAAAAAATCAGGGAATAACTACAGGGGATACGAGGGTAATAATTAATAAAACTTTAAACCCCAAAACTTTGCAGTAAAAGAACCTTCAAATGTTCCTAATAAAAACTCAGCACAAAAAAAACCTTTAAAATGTTGGGAGTGTGGAGAGTCACACTACTTTAATACTTCCTAGTGAGGAAAAACATTTTTAATGTACATTCTATCTAAGAAGCAATCACAGTTTGCAACATGGAAAGGAGCATGCCTAGCATCTACGCTGCACTAGATAATCGGCAAGCAGAACACTAGACTTCTATGGTTGAAATTAAAGGTATCATAGATAACCAAACTATCTCTATCTTAATTGGTCCAGATGCAATCCTAAGTTTTATTTCACCTAGAATAGTTGATTTATGCAAATTGGTACATGAAAAGTTTGATAAGTCGTGGCTAGTATGGTTAGTCACAAGTACAAAATGAAAAGTTACTAGTCTTGTTAGAAATTGTAAATTCATGATTAACAATTTCCTTACGCATGTTATTGTAAATATATTTCCTTTAGGATCCTATTATTTATTAATAGTAATGGATTGGATAGAGGAACATAAAGTTGTGTTAAACTATTTTGATTAAACATTTACATGTATCGACAATAATGGGAATAATATAAAAGTAAAATGAATTCCTAGGAAGGTAAACATCAGAGATTCGAAGACATGTTTCCGGAAGAAGTCCTCAGACTTTCTCCGAAAAGAGATATTGGCTTCACGATCGATTTGATACCCATAGAAATACTAGCATCAAAAGCTCCATATAAAATTAATATAATAGAACTTATAGAGATGGAACCACAACTACAAGAATTAATTAATAAAAAGTACATTCGACCAAGTGTCTCTCCCTGGGGAGCACTGGTCTTGTTTGTGAAAAAGAAGGACAGAACACTAAGATTATGCATAGATTAATGTGAGTTAAATAAGATGACTATTAAGAACCGATATCCAATTCACTTGATAGATGATATGTTTGATCAATTCCATGGAGAAAATATCTTTTCAAATATATACTTAAGGTCACGTTATCATCAAGTGCAAATAAAAGATGAGGATATATTGAAAACATCATTCAAGACCCGTTACGGTCACTATGAGTTTGTCATCATTCCTTTTGGGTTGAAAACCACACCTACTGCATTCATGTGTTTAATGAACAACATCTTAAGAAACTACCTAGATAAATTTGTTATTGTCTTGATTGGAGACATACTAATCTACTCTAAAAATGAATAGGTACATGAAGAACATTTAAAAATATTTTTGCAAGTACTAAGAGAGCAAAAACTTTACGCGAAATTCAATAAATGTTATTTCTTTAAAGATAATATTTAGTACCGTGGACATGTAGTGTCGAAGGATGGATTCTCAGTTGATCCAAACAAAATAAAGACCATCATGGAATGGTTTGTTCCTAAAAATGTATCTGATATCAACTCTTTTATCAAGATTACTGGATACTACTAGAAGTTAATCAAAGGCTTATCTAATATTGCCTACCCCATAACCTCTTTACAAAATAAGGGTAAAAAGTTTGAATGGACTGAATACTTGTAATATCCCAAATTTTGGACCTAACACTTATGGGCTTGAGCCCCATTGATTATGATGTTACCTTGATGTTTTATTTTGATATATTGGGTCAAAGACCACACTACATATGAACATGATGATTTGTTTGATATACTGGGCGTAAGACAATTGCATATGATATATATATATATATATATATATGTTTGTTTATGTTGGACGTGGACCCTCAAGCACATGATTGATGAGATGTTTTGTGTTGAGCGAGGAGCTCTGGAGCACTTGGGTAAATTGATGTTTTGTGTTGAGCATGAACCTCTAAAGCACTTGAGTACTTATATTTGGGTTGAGCGAGAAGCTCTGGAGCACATGATTTTTGAGACAATTGTGTTGAGCGTGAAGCTCTGGAACACATGAAAAGATAATTTGGAAGTGTTGGTAATAAGCCCTGGAGCCTTCCATGTTGATGTTGAGCATAAGCTCTAGAACATCGGATCCTTGGGCATTGTATCCCTTAGCGTATCCTACAAGTACATCCTAGCATTAGTGTTGAGTGAGGAGCTATGGAATTGCACCAAGTGTGTAACTCCATGTTCTTAGCATTGAGTATGGGATCTAGTAAGTGCTAGGAGTTACTCAAAATAATTAATGATTCCCGAGTGAAAACAACTCGAGAAAAATATTGATCTCATCTGACTTAATTATAAGTGATTAAATCAAATTTTGAATTTCTGTATTCTCATCAAGTACTGAAGAACTACCATGTTATATGAGAGAATCCAACCTGCAAGGATGTTTTGAGTTTCCTAGCCTAGTAGGCCTAACCATATACCTGATGACCTTAATGAAGAAAGTTTTGTAAGTCTAGGGATCACAATATGTGATACCCTAAGACAAATGTTACCAAATAATATATTATTATATATTTTATACATATTGTTTATAAATAATACACATAGTAATAATATTAATAATGTAAGAAAGAAGGAAAAATTCCATCTATTACTATCATTACTAAGATAAAAATTAAATAGTATAATACCTATAAAAGTCTAAATAGGAACTAGTTAAATTTCCTAATTTAAAATATTAAAAGTACCAAATTAAATAAAAAGGGTTAAATGAAGAAATGAAGTGATTCTTGATTTAACTTCCCCTTTGAGTGAAAAGGATGTCTATAAAGTCCCAAGCCAAAAAGAGGCTTGGGGATCTCTTCCATCTTTTTGGAGTCATTATTCTTCCATATCATTCTTAAGAGAGTTCTTGGAGAACATTTTCCTAAGAGGAAAAAGGAGAACTAATCTAGACCTAATATACCAGTTAGCTCAGCCTTACCTTAGGATCTCTAAGCTACTTGTATGTTAGAAACCAGCTTGGGGGGATCTGGATTAAAACCATGAATGGTTATGGGTCATGGTTTGGTGGAACGTGGTAGTTCCCAAGTGATTCAGTCATCTATACAAAGGTCAGATCTTCCTATGAATTGTTAATGCTAGGTAATTGAGTGTGCAGGTTTTAGCCATTAGAAGAGATTCAATTTTCAGGTATGAGTTTCTTGACAACCAATTTGATTATATAGATTAAGTGCTGGCTATATTAAGAAAGTGTTTATATTATATTTCTAACCCTATGTACCTTTGTTTTCCTCTCAAAATTATTTTAGGGTTTAAATTTTTCATTATAAACCCTAGGCTACAATTTAATTCCTGTTTAAAGATTTCTCAAGGGTTTTGTACTTTTATTTTTACTTATGTATTGAATTTTACAGCTTAAACTTTGATTTCCTATAGTCTAGGCATTATTTCTAATAAGTACCTAGCTGTTCATTTACCTATGTACTCTACTGACAGATTTCATATTATCAGTAGAGCCATGTTTAGGAGTAGAGGACTAGTTCAGATCTAAGCTTCAAATATAACCTAAATATAAATTACCATTAACTAAGTATGGTAAATAGGACCTGATGTATACATTATGTATATATTATATCAGGTATAAAACAAAAAGGGAATCCTAAATCAGAAATTCTATAAACATAAAACACAGTTAACTAAACGTAGAACCTAATAACCAAATCATTATATAATATCATGTATAAACAAAACCAGAATCTAATTAAATAATATTATAACCTTAGTATTTTTTATCTAAGAATAAATCATAAATTCAAAGTAACTAAGTTAAGATAAAAACCAACAAAGACCTCTCAGGGTCTGTATAAATACACTCATGCTAGGAACAAGGATAACCATCATCACTTCTCATTAATCAAATAGTATCATAAATCAAAGCTACAGTCCAAGTATCGAGGCCATCTAATGGTCCATGATATCATAAATAAATTATACCATTTATCTACATAAACAAACCCTTGCGAAATTAACAAATCAAATCCTTAAATAACAACGAATGATATTATAAATCACATGCCTTAACAATAGTCCCTACGTAAATAAAATTTCACAAATTAACATCTACAATAAGCATTTAAAAACCAACATAATATCATACAATATTAATTTAAAAACAATAGAATTACACAGAGGTCGCAGGATCGACTCCTGTGGGAGTTTAAGCCCCAAATCACAATCTATTTATATATAAACCCTCATCACAGTAAATGACCCAAGATCGAATCTTGTAGGATCTCTTAATATATTTCAAAGCCACACTATTTTATTTATACATAGGCTGCCAATAAAACAAACTCTCTACCCATTGGTTGAAAGACCCAAATAAAAACATATACACTCTAATCTATGGCCCTCGGCCTTCTACACCACCAACACATTATAATAATCAACAGTTCAAAAATATTATAACCCTGTCAATGTTTACAAACAACGACGGTGGCTAGTCGCAGGGTTACACACAGATAACCCCCATTCATATTACATAAAAAAATATTAAATATAAAGTATGCTATCACAGCTATGAGGGTGAGAAAATCCAATGCTATACGACATGGCCCCAAATCCATAACGTTGTCACACAAGTCATCCTTACAACCAACACAAACACCGAATGCTGAATCCACGCAGTCCATAATTAACAACAATTGAAATCAACGCAGCATAAAAATGTAAACATAGTCTTTATAAATCCATTAACAATTTTACACAGTCGTTACCTTTGGCCATTGCACTATTACAAGCAATGGTGCTGCCCATTGCATATAACCTAACCAAAACACTAATTACAAAATACACAGAGCCTGTCGAGGGTTTACCCAGGCTCTCTTCGCTGCCCAGAGTCACCATTTAAATACATCCCTATACATTCTAATCTCATGCCCGAAGGTAATAAAAACCCCAAGCTTGTCGCTTTTACAAAAAATAGAGCTCTTAAGTTACAATAAAACCCCAACCTAAAACGCATCCATTAGAAACCAGAACCTAGCATTCACAACCTCGACGACTATCATCTCTGTCGTAACCATTAAGCAAAAGGAGGGAACAAGTTTGCACTTGTACAAAGAAAGCTTACCCAAATGGGTATGTATTTTCCCACAATGCTATCCATGAGCCACAAATCCCATTTCTTTGCTACACTCTACAACCTGCAAACACAGAGAAAAAGGCACCATGAGAAGTATGTGATGTTAAACCAACTGAATCAAAAAATGATGCTAATAACACAGAACATGCACATACATGTCAAGCCATTGAAATCTCATTTCTTCATACAGTGCAGGAGCAGAGTACAAGAAGCCACACTATGAATGACCAAACCCCATCACTGAGCCAAGCCCTCAGTTGGGCTACCACTTTTCCTAATCCACATTAAAGGCACCACCCTGGTTCCCATTATTGTCCTCCAAACCCAAACTCCTATAGTTCATAAAGCGATATATTACCATATATTTCCAATCCATGTGATATGCATAAACCCCATTATGCATCATTTAAACTTAGTCTATAAGCCCTAAGACCATGGCATATGAAATATGCAATGGAACGTTTAAGCAAAGGGTTTTACAATGTATGATAATACTAACTCTAAAACCATATAGTAAGAGTATGTTAGGGAGTGTGCAAGTCGTAAGCATTTACACCATGATAATAAGTGTCACATAAACAATAAGTCTGTGTCACACAAGTAATAGGTGCAGTAGTAACCCCAACACGATCACAAAGACCGTAATGATAATAATAACAACCAGTGAAGGTCACTAGGATAGGGCTGCAAATGTGAGCACTACTGATCAAACGATTAGTACCTTTTGTTAATCATTATAAACAATTTTTTCCGTTGCCAAGTGCATTTGCACACAAATTGGACAAGAATGCATTAGTTTGACAGAACTAAGTAGGCTTGATGTGACAAGAAAAAACTGTCACCTCTCAGGTAGTTCCAAAAGAAACTAGTCCCACCACTACACCCCTTTGTTTCCAAGAAAAAAGTCAAGTTAAAACCATGTATACTTCAGTAAGCACATGTTATAAACAATGAAGTACGGAATCAAATAACTAACTTACACATCAATGCTTAACCATCGTACAAACAATACTCAACATCATGACAACATAAGTAACATGGTAATAACCACATTGAGAAATATGGAAGCAGGACATAAGAATAGCTTACATCAATACAGCAATACAATCAGAGTACGACACATTCCGCAAAGTTCAAATAATGTCTAGCATAGGTAGTTTTGACTAGCCTAATAAAAAACAAATTATTTTCAATTTTTGGGGACATTACAAAAATGCATGGAAAATTTTAACAAACTAAAACACTTATTAAATACTGCCCTGATCTTAAAGATTGTTGATCCATTCAAGGAATTCATCATGTGTATCGACGCTTAAAATGAAGGGTTAGGCAGAGTTTTATTACAAGACAATTATGTTGTTGCATGTGAATCCAGAAAACTAAAAGGTCATGAGAAAAGCTATGCAACACATGATTTGGAAATTGTTTCTATAATTCAAACCTTAAAAATGTGGCGACACTACCTAATTGGAATAATTTTTTTACTTATGTCAAACAACATAATTCTTAAATACTTATTTGACCAATAGAATTTTAATGCAAGACAAGATAGATGGATTTCCTTTTTAAGAGAATATGATTTCGAAATAAAACATATAAAAGGAAAAGAAAATAAAGTGGTAGACACTCTAAGTCGTCATGTGAATTTACTGTTTGCAAGCAACAACTATGAATCTGATTTGGAAAATCAGATTCTTAGCACTGAAAATTATGACAAATAATATCAGTTTTTAAAAGAAAAGACTACTAAAAGAAAACAAAATCAAGTAATAACATATTTCAGCCTAAACCAACAAGGACTATTACTGCATAAAAACAGGCTGTACATACCAAACATAATAGAAATTAAACTTACAGTCATGGATGAACTACATAAAAGAACATATTCAGGGCATTCGGGTCATCAAAAAATGATCACTATGATCAGAAAGTGTTGTAAAGGAAAGTGTCCTATGGCTAGGGTTTAAGAGGCCATCAACGTACTGGGGTTGAAAGAGAGATGCACAATGTTCAGCAAGTATATAACAGCAAGTTTCAGAGATGAGAAAGGTCCACACCTGATAAACTGAAGGCTGGTCCAAGCTTTCTCTTCAATCCTCTTCTTGCTCCTCTCGCTCCAAGAGACCTGCAAAACAAGTTATACCTTCCTCAAACCATTATGACCACATATAAGACAATGATAATTAAATAAACATAAACAAATGATCTGAATAACATCATCATATGATCAGAAACAGAGATTCAATCACACATTGAACAATGATTTGGGAAGAAGAAGGACATCACATCTTTATTAATCCTGAAAACAAGTACAAGTATACCTTCTCTTTAGGTTTGGCACCTCACAAAACCTTGATCTGGATCTGCTGCTTCTCTTCTCCAAAGAACTCAGCCTCCAAGCTCTACAACACAAGGGGAAGACCTCCAAGGAAAAGGTGTGGGAAAAGAGAGTCCTGATTCCTCCAGCATAACAATGCAGAAATTCCAAGTCCCGTCTCATGGACCTCCCTACCTCTATTTATATGGATGAAATAAGGTAGTTCGAAGGTTAGAGAAGTTACAGCAGTTAAGGAAATCAGTTAGATGACAAAACTAATCTCCAATTAACTCGTGTTTTTATGTTTTAATGTTGAGAAATAGATGCGCGACTATGAAGGAGAGCAACCCGCGCATGATACGCAAGTTTACACAAGAGAAGCCCGCGAATATATGCATGCACGACTTGCAAAACACAAGAGTCGCGCATGATGCGCGGGTTGCACATAAGGAGAGTCGCACATAAACAAAAAAACGCATTTGTAAGGTATTTGTGGGCATTCTCAGACTTTGGTGTCTTCTGGAAAGTTTTAGCTAACTGAAATACCTTTCCAACGGCATAGAAATGAGGTCAAACGGAGTTACAGAAATCAATATATGGGTCCTCCAAGATAGGTGTTTTTTTAGTGACTTTCATGAAGTGCCGACATGCGACGAAATCATGGAAAAGTGGTCACAGGCAGAGATGTGTCATTTTGGGCTATAACAGATGCCCCCTAATGTGTGAGGTTAGAGGGGAAGACGATAGCCGAAATACATTATAAAGGAAACAACTGAGTATGGAGAGAGTAGAGAATCCAAGATCAAAAGGCTCAAGTGAAGGTACCTGAAAGAGAGATAAATGTTAGAAAAACTGATCTCTGGGACATACACGTCCATATACAAAACATCGCCATAAAGATACAGGAAGATCCAACATATGTATAACTGATGAAACTATCATGGTCACTCAATATGCAAAAAGGCGCCATATCAAATCTAAAGGAGCCATGGCCACAAATGAACAAGGTGGATCCATGCTCAACAATCGATCATAGCCACAAAAATACAAGGTGGATCTATGTCTCAGCAAAATGTCATATAAAGTATAACAAGGTCTTGCGCAACTTGGGAAATAGCAAAATGATGATGCTACTGTCAGCCCCAAGGTCTTCAATCCAAACCGCCCAAAAAAGGTATGAATCCTAACCATGCGAATAAAAGAGCTGAAGTCGAACATGGAGGAAACCGTTTGATTACCAGTCAATGATGAAAACCGTTAACAAACGCGAGGGAAACCACCATTAATGAAAATGGTTCCCAAGGTACCTAGTACATTCTAACAAGTGTGATTACAAGGACTTGAAGTCGAACACTTGAAGAATCCATTGAGTAGGAGACATTAAGGTATTCCCAACTACCCAATAGCGAGGGAAATTGCCATTGAGGACAACAATTCCCAAGGTACTGTCATAAAACTCTAAATCTCATCCCCATAGCAAGATGTGTTGCAGTCGATAGGAAGAGATCCGTTGGAAGGAAGGAATTAAGGCATCCTTCATCATCCAACACGAGGTAGCTCAAAGACTAATTGGATATGGAATTGGTACTGAATTTCACAAAAAGGACCGCTGAAGACATGATGTAATGAACTGATACCAGGGAATGGCCGACACAAAAGGTCAAGGAAACTGCAGAATGGCCGACAAAGGTTTAATCCTTGAACAGTGAGCATGACACAAAAGTGACTTAGGCAGCTTGTGACACAAAATAGGACCAACGAAACAAATCTGCAATGTAGGAGACATTGACAGATTCCCCATAGAATTGGAAAAGAGACCAACTGGAGGAGTAAGAAACTCTGAATCAGGATAAGGTCAAAAGACTAGGACCCAACTGTTGTTAGACTCAAAACTGGTGCTTTGTTCAAGGAAACAAGACTTGCTGCCAAGATATAAAAATACATGGAAATAAACCTTCCCCTTCCCCTCTTTCTTGTAAAGGTTTAACGAGTCCAAGAAAGCAAACTCGAGACCATCTTCATTTTTTGACAAGCTTGAAGAAAAGAAAGAAGAATGCTTGATAAGGCACTGATTCATGGATTTTACGAGCCCGAACTAGTACATGCTCGACGGTGTTTTCATAGTTTAGAGAGTCTGAAAACTCCAAAGAAGACTCCAGGGGGGTCCTTTTTCATACAATTTAGTCTCCTGAGGCCGAAAAAGTATAAAACAAACAACAGAAGAACTCTCTTAACTTCCGAAGAAGAAAAGGCGCACCTTTTTTCGTAATTAGTCAGGAAGGTCCGAAAAAGGTTAAATTACCACCTACCCAACGCTCCTTCAAAAGCAGCATATATAGCCTGAGTTTTACGAGTGTGAAGGAAGGCAAGATCACTCGGAAAGATCCATTTGATTATGAGAAATGGAGCTTACAACAATAAACTCGATTCTTTGTTCTTTAGGGTTTAACGAGCATGAAAAAGACATAAAGTACACTCAGAATATTTTTCATGTTTTGGTCCAGAGCACGAAAAAGAGAAAACTAAGCTCATACCGGGGGTTCCTTTTCCATAAATTTAGTCCCTCAGGTCCGGAAAAGAGATAAACCTATGCCTGAGAATACTCTTCTCAATTCAGTAGAAAAGAGAGGGATCCTTTCTCGTATTATTCCACATGGTCCGAGAAAGAGATAACCTACCACCAATGTGGATGCCCATTCACATATTCTTAACGAGCCTGAACGGACAAGTTTACTCGGCAGTCAAGTCTATTTTGAGGAGTCAGAATCGGGCCTAAAGAAACTCATAATCTTTCCCGTGAAGTTTTAACGAGTCCAGAAAAGTCAACTCACGGCCTCCTTACTGTTTTTAACGAGCTCGAAGGAGAGCAGAAAGAATGCTCTAAATGCGAGGAGACGAGTGTCATAAACAGGCGAAAACTAGTTCCAAGCACAAGGAACAAACCTATGCATAATGCAAGGAAAGCGAGCAAGATAAGGACACTCGGGGAACGTCTCCTTGGGGTAAAGGTTGTCAAGTTGCAAAGGAAAAATGATACAAGGCTAAGCGGCAATGAGAACAGAGATGAGGGCTTATACAACGAGCTAAAAGCGTGGAAGCCAGCATCAGGCTCATAAGCGCGAGCAAGGCATATGCAAATGCAATTAGAGCTTGAATAACAAGGTGAGACCCATAAACAGTTGTGAATCCAACTAATAATCCTGTCTCCAAGAAACAACAACATTAGAAGAAACGATCCGATGCGGGTCACTTTGGCAGAAACACTTGTGACTTTGCTATCTTCTACAAAAGGAAAAGTCAAGGCAGAATCAACCGAAGGAGATTCTATAGGACCAAGGCTCGAGGGTTTATAATCAATGAGATCAACCTCAGAAGAGAAGCAAAAATCAACAAGGGAGATAGAGTCTGCAAGAACAAACTCAAAATCACAGGAGCTGAGAAATTCATAAGAAAAAATCAAACTCATCAGGATCACTGACTTGCTTGTCAAATGAAGAATCAAAAGACTCAACAAAAACCAACATAGGAAAAATGGAAGGCTTACTAAGAAAATCAAGGTTAGACTTAATCACAACTGAAAAAGAAGGTCAGACTGTATCAAAGACTCCAGGAAGACTTCATCCGAAAGGAGGAAATCATCCGAGATAGGACACATATCTGAACTTGCAAATGAATGGACAGAGTGGAGAGAAGGCTCTACAATCTGTATAGGATGACTCACCCGATCAACTGCTGGGACCAAGTCCTGAGAAGGTAAGCATGAAAACAGAGGCTGCCTCTCAGTAGCAATTGAACACAAATGACAAGAAGCCACATAGTTCACCTGTGGTGGGGTGGTGTCTACAGAAACACTGGGAATCAACAAAGGAAATACTTGGTCTCTGGTTGGGTCAGGAGACGGATCAAGAAAATACAACTGATCAATAGTGACAATTTCTTCGCCATGATTAAAGTACATCACACGAAAAAATGTTGACACCATAGCTTGCATGGCATAGACATAATCACGTCCAAGGAGCATATTAAAGTCCAAGGGGTCTTCTATTACCATGAATTCAACTAAGACAGTCTTCCCACCCAAAGTAACAGGTGTTTGAGGAAGAATTCCTAAGGCTAGACAAGTTCTTCTATCAAATGCCAGTAACTGACTAGCAGTCAACACAAGGCTGGGAGATCCCACACCTTGCCAAGCACGAGCAGACAAAATACTAACTGAGGCTCCTTCATCAACAACACAACGAGCAATTGTATAAGGTTCAACTTTGACCTTTATCTGGAAAGGTGCAACAGAAGGAAGGCGCAGCTCAACTAGGCTATCCCAATCAAAGGAAGAAATCCGAGGGCTTGGTGGGGGTTGATCTGAAACAAGTTCAGTGCCCCCTTGTTCAGTAAGATCTGAACTGCCAGTGAAGAGAATGTGACTAGTAGACACTTCACTCTCCAAGGGAAGAGTGGGATTGACCGATACTGAAATTGATTCAACCGCATCATCAAAGTCATTCTTCGTAGGGAGAATGGGATTGACCAAAGATGACATTGGTTCAAACACATGGGGAACACTCTCCGAAAGGAGAGTGGGATCGACCGAATCTGAGATTTGTTCGACCACTTGATCAACCAAAGGTTGAGTAGGAGGTTGAGAAACTATAGGGTGTTCAG
>LPNX011048698.1:104523-179047 GCA_001517045.1 Pseudotsuga menziesii
CTCGCATTGGTTGACGGGTTGTCTTCAGCTTGAAACATAGAGGCTGAAAGACTGCCCCCAGCGTGCCTGGCAGAGGCTGAGAGACTAGGTCCAAATTGACTTGCAGAGGTAGGACGGGCACCATCAACATGAACAACAGAGGTTGAATGGTTAGGATCAACATGCTTTGCAGTAGTTGAGTGTGTGCCCCCAGCTTGAGCAACAGAGGCTGGGTGAACGGATCCAACTTGAACACCAGAGGTTGGATGGGAAGGTTCAACTTGAAAACCAGCGGTTGAATGGATGCACTCAGCTTGAACACCAGAGGTTGAGTGACAGGATCCGACATGACCTGAAAAGGTTTGAAGGATCCCACCAGCTTGAACACCAGAGGCTGGATGGATAGATCCAACTTGAACAACAGAGGTTGGATAGGATGGTTCAACTTGAAAACCAGAGGTTGAACGGGTGCACTCAACGTGAACACCAGAGGTTGAGTGACTAGATCCAACATGACCTGCAGAGGTTGGACGGGTGCCCCCAGCCTGAACAACCGAGACAGGGTGGTGAGGTTCAACTTGACTTGCAGAGGTTGAATGGGTGCCCCCTTGCTTATGTGCTTTCTTCCTATTCCTCCTTCTCTTACTCCTTTTATACTGCCGGTTACTAGTATCAGTACTTTCATCGCATGAGGTAGAAGGAGGAGGAGAACTAACTACAGGTGAAGGGGAGACAGTGTTTTTATGCCCTTGATATAAGGTGCTTACTTGAGAAGCATCAGGAGCATTCAGGACAGTTGGAGTGGAAAACAACCACACTGGTAGCCCTATGGTGAATCCCAGAAGATTCAAGGTGGCCATCAAGGGAACACCAACATTCCCCGTGAGAGGAATAGAGCAAGGAGATCCCATCGAGGGGATCTCTTGGTTGGTGTTCGAAGGGGTGCTAGGCATAGTTTCAAAACAAGAGACAAAGTCTGAGGTTGATGATCAACCAAAATTACAAAGCAGACACCTAAAGGCCCACTAAGTACATACAAACCACACAGCACTCACTAAAAACATCCTAGAGTCTCAAGCAATCTAAACAGGCTATAAAGATATACCTTCCAGAAGAAGGCTGATGAACAGTTACTTGGTGTCCTTGAGGGGTTCTCAGGCACAAGTGGAGGAATCACCCACCACCCTCCTGCACTTTCCACAAGGGTTACCTTCCAAATCTGTCCGAGGTGAACCAGAAATAACCTTCCGGTTTACCTGTGTATGAGCCCTAAAAGACAAGAGACTAAAGGCTACCTTGATAATACCTACTGTCTGGGGGGACAGTCGCAAGCCGAACTCGTACGCATGGGCAGGGTAGCTGAGCCCGAAATTCTGCCTAGACAGAATCCCCAGATGCGCAAAAGTCTTGAGTTACATTTTGACAAGGATTCGGGGGGTTATCCCCTCTGTCCAAGCCTCCACGCGGCCTCGTGCTTAACTCCCATTTGAGAGGAGCTTCCCAGATACAGCGGTAGAACCAAGGATTTACCTAGTGAAAGGTCCACTGCGTCTAAGTTTATAGCTTGCGGGAAGTTTACACTTCCTATCCCACAAGCCTAGCCTAAGCTAGTAGGTGGAAGGCCCTAAAAATAAAAACTTACTAATAGATTTTAAATTTATGCGTTCATTTTATGGGCTGTTTTTTACTCAAGAGGAAATGGAATGGTAAACTGGTGGTGTTTTGACTCAAAAAATGAAACAAACTGACTAAGCAAAGAGAAATGAGATGCAAAGAAGCAAATAGCTATTCTCTTTATATTTTCAAATAACTTGAAAGCCAAAAAGATCAAATCTTTTTATATTTTTAAATTTTTCAAAAACAATGCTATGCTATGCAATCTAGACTAACAGCCTAATCTACATGCATATAAAGCAAATATGTTTTTGTATTTTTCTTTTATAAAATGCAAAAGAAAAATAAGCCTATAAACTAATGCAAACAAGTACTGAAAGCAAAGAAAATAGACAACTACTCTACTCCCCAAAAACAAACCCTAGGTTTCCCTAAAGTTGAATATAAACCTTTTTTAAAAGGAAAGCTTACAAAAGTAAACAAGCCAACACTTTGGAATGAAAAGACTGAGCATAAAGACTGACATAAACAAAGGTCAAGAAGTCCTAAGCATCAATCTAACCTACAAACAAAGGCTGCTCAGTACCTTATCCAACAAGGTCAAACCAAAGAAAGAAGTAGGGGGAAAAGCAAGAAATAAAAGTTCTTTTTTAATTTTCTTTTATAAAATGCAAAAGAAAAACTATCTACAAAACAAAGCATGCAGATAAAAAGAACAAAGCAAAAGGAACTTTGCTATGCAACCACCCAACAAACTCTAGAAAGAACTAAAGTCATCATAAACTTTACTTGGGAGGAAGGCTTGTATAAGAGACAAGTCAACAACTTTGGCAAGGTAAAGTAAACCAACAAAAGAAGGAGGAAAACAATACCCACAAGTTTCTGAAATGAAACAAAGGCCACTAACAGAGGCTGATCATAAACATAGGCCAAAAATCAGACCAAGCAAAGGAAACAGGTGAAAGAGCAAAGAGTAAATCCTAATGCTATAAAGGGGCTTACCACCTAGATAAAGAACAACAAAAAGAAAGACACAAACTCCCTGGATTCAAACACCCACAGAAGACATTAACAGACCCACCATGCACCTAAAATGCACTGTGCTTTGAGTAAACTTGGATCTAATAAAGCAAACAAGCAAGAATTACTCCAAGCAAAAAGACTCAAAGGCTTTTGAAAAAGCAGGTAGGGTGATCACCAAAAGTCTTCAGACAAGCTACACAACATTCATAAAGAGACACCACTCACAAACAGGGATTACCTGAAGAAGGGAACAAGCAAAAACTGACTTAAAAAATCCAAACTTCCAGGTATATGCACGACTGTCTATAAGGGCAGGTCGCGAATGATACGCGACTATTCAGTAGAACAACTCGCGCATGCAAACTTGTATGCACGACTGTCTAGAAGGACAACCCGCGCATAGGTGTAAAAATCACAAACAAAGGTAGAAAAGCTGCCTTAGGAAGGCAGGGGAGGAGTGCAATCAAACTTAAAAAATGTTCCTAAGTGGCAAGAAGGACCTGAAACAATGCAAAAGCTGAAATAAATCAAGAGAAAAACCCCAAACAGACAAGGCTAGTCCCCAGCGGAGTCGCCAGTTCTGTTGTAAAGGAAAGTATCCTATGGCTAGGGTTTAAGAGGCCATCAACATACTTGGGTTGAAAGGTGGATGTAGATGGTTTTGCAAGTATATATAAGCAAGATTCAGAGATTAGAAAGGTCCACAACTGATAAACTGAAGGCTGGTCATCAAGCTTTCTCTTCAATCCTCTTCTTGCTCCTCTCGCTCCAAGAGACCTGCAAAACAAGTTATACCTTCCTCAAACCATTATGACCACATATAAGACAATGATAATTAAATAAACATAAACAAATGATCTGAATAACATCATCATATGATCAGAAACAGAAATTCAATCACACATTGAACAATGATTTGGGAAGAAGAAGGACATCACATCTTTATTAATCCTGAAAACAAGTACAAGTATACCTTCTCTTCAGGTTTGGCACCTCATGAAACCTTGATCTGGATCTGCTGCTTCTCTTCTCCAAAGAACTCAGCCTCCAAGCTCTGCAACACAAGGGGAAGACCTCCAGGGCAAAGGTGTGGGGAAAGAAAGTCCCAATTCCTCCAGCATAACAATGCAGAAATTCCAAGTCCCCTCTCATGGACCTCCCTACCTCTATTTATATGGATGAAATAAGGTAGTTCGAAGGTTAGAGAAGTTACAGCAGTTAAGGAAATCAGTTAGATGACAAAACTAATCTCCAATTAATTCGTGTTTTTATGTTTTAATGTTGAGAAACAGATGCACGACTATGAAGGAGAGCAACCCGCGCATGATACGCAAGTTTACACAAGAGCAACCCGTGAATATATGCATGCGCAACTTGCAAAACACAAGAGTCGCGCATGATGCACGGGTTGCACATAAGGAGAGTCGCGCATAAATAAAAAATGCATTTTTAAGGTATTTCTGGGCATTTTCATACTTTGGTGTCTTGTGGAAAGTTTTAGCTAACTGAAATACCTTTCCAACGGCGTAGAAATGAGGTCACACAGAGTTACAAAACTCAAGATATGGGTCCTCCAAGATAGGTGTTTTTTCAGTGACTTTCATGAAGTGCCGACATGCGACGAAATCATGGAAAAGTGGTCACAGGAAGAGATGTGTCATTTTGGGCTATAACAGAAAGGATTTATTGTATCCAAATACGAAGAAAGAGGTGGCTGAATACTTAGATCATTGCTTTGAATGTCAACAAGTTAAGGCAGAGCATCAACATCCCACAGGATTGTTGCAACAAGTACCTATTCTAGAATGGAAGTGGGAGACAATCAGTATGGATTTCATCACCGACCTACCTAAGAATTTAAGACAACATGATTCCATCATGGTTTTCATTGAGAAATTAAGTAAAGATGCTCATTTTATTCTTGTTAAATCTACCTATAAATATGTTAACATTGCAAATATCTTCATGAAAGAAATATCCAGGCTACATGGAGTGTCAAAAGTAATAGTCTCAGATAGAGACGCAACGTTTACAAGTAACTTATGGAAATCCTTGTTTAAAGGATTGACCATAGATTTAAATTTCAGTACTGCATATCATCCAAAAATGGATGGGAAGAGTAAAAGAGTAAATCAAGCCTTAGAAGACATGCTAAGAAGGTATGTCATGGACAAACCATGTAAGTGGGAAGACTACCTACACTTAGTATATTTTTCTTATAATAATAATTTTCATGTTTTTGCAGGTATGAGTCCATTTGAAATATTATATGGGCATAAGTGTAATACTCCAATATCATAGAAAAACCCAATTGATAGATTAATGTTAGGACCTGATTTATTAAAATATATGGAGATAACCATGAAACATGTGCAAAAAAATGTAAAGGCTTCCCAAGATAGGAAGAAAAGCTATGCTGATCTAAAAAGAAATCCTAGAGAGTTCCAGGTGTGTGATCATGTATATATAAAGGTAAATCCCAAGAAAATCTCCTTGAGACTGGGAAAGTATTCAAAATTGACACCCAGCTATTATGGGCCATTTGAAAATTTAGCTAAAGTAGGGTTGTTCATGTACCAGTTAGCCCTACCACCCAATATTAATTTGTATAATGTGTTTCACATTTCTATATTGAAAATATATGTTCATGATGTTTCTCATGTGATTTATTGGAATGTAATCCATGTGGAATTCGAAGGAGAGTTCCAAGTGGGGCCATAGAGAATTCTCGATAGGAGAGAAATTTTACTCTAGAATTGTACCATCAGATAAGTCAAGGTGCAATCGAAGCACCTTAGTGCCAAAGAAGCTACTCAGGAGCTGGAAAGTAGTATGTGGGAGACATATCCATATTTGTTCCAAGAAGATGTAAAGAAAGAATGAAATAAAAGTTATAACACTAAGGATGGTGTTATATTCTAAGCAGAGGTGTATGTAACACCCCCATAATTAATAATAATTATTAGTTATACTGGAAAATAATTTATTTACTAATTTATTATTTTTATTATTTTTTACAGAAAAGTCAAGAATAAAACATTTTGTAATAAAAAAAAAATTATTTAATAAAATATGATGAAGGGGGGAAAGAGTGGATATAGATGTTGAAGATTATTTTCTGACCCACGAGAGGAAAAAGACAAGTGGAGAAAACCACCGAGTGAGAACTCAGGATGTAGGAGGCATCGTCCCCAAAAATCAGGTCACAACTCATAGTTGAGTGCTAAAGAGCAGGAAGCTCATAAATTCCCAAGTACTAGGAAAAAAATTATAAATTAGTATATCCATAAATAGGAGGAGGCTAGAATTGGATGAGTATTAAACATCCGTGAAATGCAAGAGATGACACATTCAGATTTTTCTCTTGTAGTTCAATGAAAAAGATCGGGGGTTCTGGATCAAGCCGTAACTTGGCTGTTGTGGGATTTGGTTGGGAGGAAAAACATCTCCACTCTTGTTTTCCCAACATTGTTTCCAGGTTTATACTTTAATTTTTTAATGCTGCAAAAATGATTTTCCCTAGATCTATAGTAGCTTAACTCTAATTGTTTTTTATTAATCTACTGTTGTTATACTTGTATCTTGAGCATAATGGAGTGGAATCATAATTCTAATCCGCACATTAAATTTCCATATTTCGACTGTATATTTCCTAATGGCATCACTCTTCTAGATATTTTCCTTACTCTATATATTGAAGTTAAATTCATGACTGGATTTTTAATGTTTGTTTATAAGTATAAATCTGCATTCCTTCTATGTAAGAGAATGAGGTCCATTTTTTATAATGTTTATCCAAATTTACTACAGATATCTGTAGTGCCATATTATAAAAATATTATTACATAGATATGTAGATTTTGTCTTAACTATAGACATACATCTTTTTAAATAATAATAATAGTATTACAACTTATGAATAAACTAAGTTAAGTACCAAGCATTGAATAAGGTCTATATAGGAGAATCATTATCGCAATTATTTACTTCAAAAATACTATAAATAAAACTGTATAGATCCCATAATCAAACTAAGGTTGACTTAGTGTCCAAACAACATCATAATAAAATCATGTTATAAACAGTTTCCATTAAATCGTAAGTCATTTAATTTAAGAAAACAACTACAAGAATTGTGGGATATTTTCATTTATAATTACAGATCAATAAGAGTTTCGGTCCCATGTAATGGCTTACAGTATAGAATAGAGGTCATGGGATCGAATCCCTTCAAGTTATTTTTGAACAAATTCACAGAATTCATGAAGACAGTTATTGGACGACCATTAGGTCTTGTTTCCTCCTTTCACACACCTGGGTTACGTAGCATAAATCTTCAAGCCACTCGGTGTGTCCTTGGGGGCAAGTCTCGAGTCAAGGATTTCACCTTGTTCTTGACTCCTCCATTAAGGCTAACTCCTAATGAAGCCAAGGGGGGTAGACCCTATTAATTACTAAGGCTAATCACTTAGTGTGATTGTGTTATATTGAATAAGTTGTTTAAGAGTTTTGAAATTAACCAGTGGAAACAAAATATAACAAGATGCAATATTTAAAGCAGATAAGCACAGTAATGACACTCAATATATTTATATAATAGAAAGAATTGATTAAATTAATCACCGGTGCCTTAAATGGAGTCAACATAGAAAATAACGTGCTTTCATGTGCTTGAAAGAATGTTTTGCAAATGTCTCTTGGTAGATTTTAAATTAGTGTGCAATGTGAATGAATTAAATTAGGCGAAAAGGGGACTCTAGATATACCTGAGGGGTACTTGGAGTATGTCCAAAAGTGAACTTTCATGGCTACCTGCAAGGTGTTTGTGGGCTGGAACAGATTCTCGGAGACTGTTGTTCATAATGCACCCATCAGGGTGTGATAGAGATCAGTGCCTCGAGGTCACTTTCCAGTTGTTCCCACTCCTTTGGGTATTTTTCCACCGCTTACAGTTTGTTCGAGGCGTTGAATATTTGTCAGATGGTTTCTCAATTTGGGAGGTGAATTAATCTAGTCACTCAAGTGCTTTTGATGCAGCTTGACTAATCGGATGAACTGCAACCAAGTACAAGGCATACACACTGGAGTCTTTGTTATTTTTAGAAAAGTTTAAAGGAGGTGTTCTTATTAAAAAGAAAACCCTCCAGGAACCTCTTTCGGTCCAAGTGGACCTCAATTAGGAAATCAAGGAGGGTTTGATTTTATTATGATTATTAAAACAATTAATGATAGCAAATGAATCATAAAAAAATAAGCAAACCAAAATTTTCTAATTAGACTACCACGACCCTTTCTTCACCTTTCGGCTCAAAAGGAGGCTTGTGGGTAAGTATTAAAATTACTTTGAAGCCACCATATATGGAATATGACAGTAATTATAAGTCAAAGTATACTACCCTTGCAGATTAGAACTACACTAGATTGGAAAAAGATGAAAAAATGTAAAAAATCACACGGATGCGAATCCCCCCAAGGGGGGTGGTGAATAGGCTCGAAAGAGAATATTCGAAGAGATTTTCCTTTTATTAGTAGAAATTATAATATCAAAAAACTGAATTTAATCCACCTGTTCCTTATATAGAATGAGACCAACGGTTTCGAATGGTCCAAAAATTCTTTCCGGATAGCACCTCCTCCTCTTTTCTATTATACCTTCTAAAAACCACCAATATTATCATAGTTAAATATTCCCAAAAGTACTTTTAAATTACTTTTGGATGAACATACATTTTACCCAAAAATTCTAAGTTAAAACTAGTTTTTAAAGAAGCAGAAAAAAAACCAAGGAAAGCAAGATTTCCTTGGGATCTTGTCCTGATTTTGGGGTAGAAAATATGAATCACTTAAATTTCTGAATATAACTTTTTATATTCTAAGGAAAAAACCATGCATTCAACAAGATTTAGATCTACTTTCACAGTCTTGAAAAATGACAATTTTCCCTAAAACTAGATCTAGAATGCTTGTAAAATTTATTGAGGAATGAGATCTAGTTTATGAGATTTAATAAAGCAATATCTATGTAAAATGAATTCTGAAATTGATATATCGAAACAATTTTAAAGCTGCAAAACAAGTAACTGGACTAATTTTAAAAAGATTGAAGGAGGAAGAAGAAAATAAAAGTGCTTGTTGCTCAAATGGATCTGCAAAAGAGACTAGTTAGTGGAATGCTGAGGGACAATTCCTTCACAAAACAGTCAAATTCCCAGTGGAGTCAAGATAGATCCACAGTTTGTCCAACCCCTGTTACCTGAAAACTAGCAAACAATCCTACACAAAAACCCTATGAGATCTGGATAGAGATATCTGAAAAAGGAGAGGGATTACATGCAAATAAACTTATTTAAACATGTATAATCTAAATCTTCAAACATATATGCTATGAGATATTGAAAAAAAAGTAATCTTACTTGCCCAACTATACTCCTATTAATTTAGCTGAATCATTCAATCCAGACAAGATTCAGATGCAGAAATTGAGAGAAAGACACCAGTAACAAGAAAAGCTACAAGACAATGTTAATTCCATACACATAAGAGCATTACATTGTTTTTTCCTCCAGAGCCTCACTTTATTCCAATAGCAAAAGATATTACACAATATTACAACAACAATATCTCATCAATCCAACTCTAGCTAACTCAGAAAGGAGGCAGCCATGCCTTATTGATACAAAAAATTGAAACCCCAGCCCTTAGGGGGTGCAAATCCCAAGGAGATAGACAACTGCAGCTAAAGGAGAGTCCCTCAATGCCTGATCTGAAGATGAACTAAGCTTATACTGAGTTTTAATGTCAATTGAGGGGTTGATTAAGCTGACACATCAACTTGCTAAGTGAATCATCAACCACAAAGCTCTAAGAAGAGCCCACACGTGTGGAGGAGAGAGAGAGGGCATAATTTCCCATAAAGGAAGCTGAAGTTCAACTTTGGATCTGCCCCGATCACCTCCCCCAATCAAGGATTTTCTAGATCCAGTCAATCTAGTGCCGATGAGACTGATTTCAATCAAATTGATTAAGAATCCACTAATCGAGGATTTTGGATTTGCTCCATTATTCATCAATTTATTAATTAAAATAATCAATAATTGATTTTTTGGGGCTTTCTGACCCGAGTGATGGAAAATCACTCAAAACTTGGAAATAGTGGGTCTATAGGTTTACATGGTGCTCTTAGCTTTAAAATGAGCACCCCCATGACTGAAACTGATTATTTAGCCCACTTTTATTACAAAACCATTTTTTCCAATTAGACTATTAAAAAATATCCTAAGTTTTTGTGGAAAAATTAAAATTTAAAAAATTAAAAAATTAAAAAATTAAAAAAATTAAAAAAAAACTAGGGGGCCTTAGACATGTTCATATGACTCGACCATGATGGATATCATGTTTAACCATTGACACATAGTCCCGAATAACCTCAATAGGCCTAAATGCCAAGCCGACCATGCGAACTTTGGAGGTATTGAGTGAAAAACTCAGAAATTATCAGTCGTTTATTCAACAACCAATAATAACCAAGGAAAAAAACACCCTGGGCTAATCAGATTGACAAATGAGGTCTAGGAGACAGAGTATTTTACATACATTATCATGTTAGAACATTTATTACAACTCCCCCAAGGGGGTATGAACATCTGATATAGTACAACAAAGTTTCCCATAAGCAAGACTAAAGGTCTTCTGAAGTCCGAACAAGTTATCCTTGTCTGGTTCACCAGACTCACTTGATAAAAATCCACTAAGTACAAATTAGGTGGTAACATCTTGCCCCAACTATGGGACGTGTGCTCGATATGGTCTTTAACAAAAGGAGAGGATACGAGAACACCAGAAGATTTGGTTTATATACCCTATAAAAATATCTCAACTTGATAAGAAAACCTCAGTAGCACAAGTTTTATAGAAAACCAAATGAACCATTAATTTGATTTATTTAAACAAAATAAATGTAACTAACTAAATTTTTTATTTATTTTTATTATAACCAAGTACAAAACAGAAATGTAGAAAGTAAATGCTCTCTTTTAAGGAGATTATTTTCCTACTCTAAGCATGATATAAAAAGGGTTAAGTGTAATCAGAAATCTAATGTAACCACCTAAGCATTTTATTAACATAAAAAAAATTCCTTGACTTTGGTTACCAGCCAAAGTAAGGATACTTTATTTAGAAAATGCAAACCTGCGTGATGATTTGGAATGGGTGGGATGGATGGGGAATCATAGGCATGAATGAAGTCATTAAAATTCTTCCTGAACTATTATGTGCTCATGTAGGCTACTTCTATCCATGACTAGATAAGACTGATATACTAATCAGCATGATGAGGCAGAATGACTTATCATCATACTGATCATCAAGGATTACCGAATGATGACTCATTGTATCAGCACCAAGCTGCTCCAAATCATAAGGAACCTCTACATGTGAAGAAGATGGATGAGATTGATATTCCACTAACTGCATCACATTTGACTTTTCACAACACTGCTTCTCAATGTCTTCATTACTGATACCCTTGTGCAGCTTTGCATTATATGACTCTGAATGATCACATGAAAATTTTGAATGCTCGTCTTCCATACTAAGATTTTCCCATGTATCTATATCCATGCTCCCCTCTATGGATGTATCGTAGATTGGACTGCCACAAATTTTTGAATAGACACTCCCCTTGCTGGGCATATAATTGATGGGGTTCTCAATAATATTTTCACAAGTTGGATTATCTATGAAATTCCAATAGTCATCACTCCCATCTATGTTGGATATGAGAGAGTATTCCTTGTTGGTATCACATCCTGAGATATAACTACCCTCCTCTTGCTCATAATAACCATCCTTCAAATTTTTGGTTTCAAAGATATTATGAGAATTTAAACTTTCCAAAACTTCATCCCTAAGTAATGAACATAGAGGAGTATCATCATATGCATCATAAACTTATTCATAAGTGTCGATCTCTGTAATGGTTTCCTCATGAGGGCTTTTTGGACAAGCATTGCAACAATCTTGAGAAAATCTCAAATCTTCAATGTTTTCAGTTATGGTGACATGACGAGAGTCTTCAATAATGTGTTCAATCATGGGTTCCTTGTGAAGCTCTTCAACATGATTCTCATGGATGTTCCCATATTCATAATCTTGTTGTCTAATGAGAGATACCTTCTAATCTTTAAAAAGCTACTTAATTGCTTCCTTTCTTAAATAACTACTAGGATGCTCTTTGATGGGAGTATCATGGATCTCCTCTTCACTTAAATGTTCAAGAAGTGATTCCAAGTCTTCAATACTTTGTATCATGGAAAAAGGTCCATCATATGTTTCCATCTGATACTCTATCCCAGATAGGTGGAAGGTAAAGATATTTTCAAATAACTTTTTCAAACCATTCATACTACCCCTACCATCATGCCACTACTCTAAAAACATCCAAAGGAAGCTTGGAAATGAAGTTATACATTTAATAGGAAGGCTCTGATAGAACCAACAACAGGCCTCACCCTGAAAAGTACCAGCAAACATTTCCATCATATTGTCTTTATGAAGCACATTAGAGTCAGCCATCAACTGAAGGAAATATTTGACATGTTTTTGGGCATCCTATATGCAAGTTAATTAAAGCCAACCCACACAGTGTTCAATATAAATTGTCAACCTAGGGAAGTCTCTTATTTCAAGGATAATGTGCACTCAATATGCTTTAAACACTAAGTAGCTGATACTGTAAATGAATGACCCTACTTTCCTGTTCAGATGGACTCATCCCATAATCTACTTAATCTAGCTTACCTTCTTAAGAATGCAATCACGAGTACCTTCTTACGATCCTTAATCTAGAATTAAGAGATTCAAGAAATAACATCTAGATTAATTTTGCATAAAGTTAAATCCTTAATTACCAAACCATCCAAATATCCATCTCAACTATCTGAATTTAGCTTAGCCTAGAAATTCAAAGTACAGGAATTAAATTCTGCAATTATAAATGTGAAGAAACAAACTGCAAAGATCTAAATAAAACAATGATTGAAAGAACTAGGGATAAATAGGGATGTCACAGCTATCACACAGTTGCATAAAAGAAAGTTAAACTATATAGTCGACTGACACACCACATCACTATATAGTCGACTGACACACCACATGCCTGTTGCAGCTCACTGTAAATAAAGGAAATTATCACAAAATCCAACCACAAAACAGAATAAATAAAATACCTAATTAACTCAGCAATCCCTGTGGGAAGGTGGGCCCAGCCTTCACACAGAGATGCTGGAAGTAACACACATTAGAACGTCGAGATCTGAAGAATCAAACTCCTTGTATTAAAATGGCAGAGGAGCACACAACCTCAGTCATAGGTGATACAATAATTTGATTAATTTTTCAACCCTTGGCTCGAAACAGTTCCCAGTATTTATACAATTGCAATCATAACATCTTCCCACTATTATCGGGAAGCCATGAAGATCTCTAATCTTCAAGATGCCCTAATTATGATAAGCTATTACAGTCGTGGCAATATGAGAGTAGAAGATATAGGAAGGTTGTTACTCGAGCCAAAAATAATGATCATGATCAATTGAGAAGATACTCCATGGATTGCAGCTATTTTTGAGTAGCGGCGCACTATTGCCTCCGAATTTTTTGCAACCTGTTGTAGCTACATTTGTACAGCTCACGTGGAATAGTACCCTTGGACCACGTTCTTTGGAAAACAATGGAATGGATGGCGATACTCTCAGCAATGAATGTTCATCTCTCTCTTGGAATCTTCGTCCCGCTACACCTATATCCTTTACATATCGAATTATCTTTATAAAACCACCATATGTTAGCATAATTTAATATGTAAAGCCCTGATTACAACAATCCTAAGCATTAATAAAATAAGACAATGATTAACCATACCTGTATGAATTGAGGGAATGAGTGAAGAAAAATGATCTCTTTAGTATACATAATAGAGTAGGATGAGACAAAAAGAGGTAGGTAAGGGTGGTCAAAAAGAGGTCATTTCTTGGCCCAACATCTCCCTCCAATTGTCATATTGCATGTCCTCATGTAACAACCTCCATTATTTTTAATCTCAATCTGGCATTGTGCTTCGGTCATGGAGAGAAGAAAAGTTGTATGGGAATTTAGGTGTTCCTTGTTTTTCCAAAAATCCCTTATGGACAACCCGATATCGCTAACACTTCTTCTCTTTTGCCCTTGTTAATGAGAAGTCTTCCCAGTACGGTTTTGCTGGCCACCAGATGAGAGGAAATTTGGAGTTGAGTCCTAGCCAATTAACCCCACATTCCTTCATGCATCCAACATATCCCTCAACCCTGGAAAGTGCCTATTCAAAATTCTTGTAACAGTAGGGATCCCTATTTCTCAGGGTTGAAGAGGCAACCTGCCATCTGTGCTGGCTACCTTTCAAAGACAAATGTTGATGCATCGAAATCTGGCTGACACAAGTAGAAATAGAATTTTATTGAAGTTCCATCATCCCCTGAGTTTGGATGGGACATGATAGTACATCCTGATGACGAGCAAGGAGGAGATGAGGATTCTAAGGTTCGCTTCGGATCCAAAGGTTAGAGTGGGCCTCATTATGAGAGAAAGTTTGAAAGGATCTTTCCCACAAAACATGATTGCTCACAGAGGAGGAAAAATCCCTCAGCTGAAAATCACCTGAGAAAGGGACAGGATTTGAATGGCAGTCTAAAGGACAAGTAAACTCATGCAAATAAATCTCACACAGCAAATTCTGGTCCTCAACGTCACTTTCCAGAAATGTTTCCAGGAATTTAGCTGAGGTCGCTATTTGATATGGTCTCCCTTCTTTTATAGCCCTCAGTTTAAACCAAATGAACTGCTCAAATAAAAACATAGGGTAAGAGGAGGATGGTACTCTGGTACCCAACAATTCCTGAGAAAGAGTATACAGCTGATCTTTTTCCACCTGCATGGATTTGAACTTTTTCAGCTCCTTTAACTCCTTCTGTAACTCTTCCCCACGAATTTAATAGGACATAAGTTCTTCTGCCCCCTTTTCCTTCAATTCCCTGATGGTTTTCCTATGTTTGGCGAGGTAAACCATCCCTTCTTGATATCTCTCCACCTGACTCCTCCACTTCCTCACTTCTATTCTCAGGATTGAGAGTTCTTTTGTCAGCTTCAGGATTTCTTCATTATTAGAATCCAAATTAAAAAAATTTTGAGGAATTTGAGTCCATACCTTATCACCTGAAGTTCCAATTTGAACATCCTGTACTTCTGAAATCATTTCTGGGGGTGCTCATTCTTGTGTAACAGCATCCCATCCTTGAATTTCTCCTACAAAAACTTCAACCATAGGTGTCTCTGAAACAACTTTTGGAGATGCTGGTTCTTGTGTAACAACATCCTCTCTTTGGATTTCTCCTATAGAAACTTCAACAGCTGATTGCGAGGGCGTTAGTTCTTATGTGACAACCTCCTCCTGAATTTTGATCTCCCTATCTACCTGATTGCCAGCTGCAGCTTCAACAGGGGGATACAAGGCCGCTGGTTCTTGTGTAACAGAGCCCTGCCCTTCTCTTTATTCATGATTCTAGGATTGTAGAGTTTCTTTCATGTATTTTTCAATATGGAGTTGTTCTTTGAGGATTTTAGTGTCCCGTAAGGATTGTGATTGCATTTGTTCATCCTCTCCTAAATTCAAATCAGGAATGATGTCTATTTCAGGATTGATTTCTTCTTACATCCTCAGAGTCTCCACAGAAATTTCCATGGATGTTGGTTCTTGTGTAGCAACATCCTAGTTAACCTCCTCATTTTCTTGCTGTTGGGGTTCCATTTCTATTGAATTTGTGTCCTGGGATGGTTCAGGAGTCACTGCGCAAAGTTCTTCATTAAATTCCAGAATATTTTCAATCTCTGGTTCATCTTCCCCCATTTGGGTGGAAACTTCAATGTGAATATTCAAGGATATTGGTTCCTATGTATCAGCACACTTTTCAACCTCATCCTCATTCTACTGCTAAGGTTTCATCTCTATTAGTTCTATTCCCTGAGAAGGTTTAGGAGTCACGGCACAGACTTCTTCAACAAAATCAGGAATAATTTCAGCCTTTGGTTCACTTGTCCCAATTTGGGTGGCAATTTCAATAGGAATATTTAGAGATGTTGGTTCTTGTGTATTAGCACCCTCTTTATCTGCTACTTCCCTTTGCTAGAGTTTCTCTTGGGTAGCTTCACCATCCTTCCAATCAGGTTGTCCTTATTCTTCCACAGCTACAGGTATAGGTTGTTGTGTCACAAAGGCACAAAATATGACTTTGTATCCTGACTGGTTAAATATTTCTCCACACATAGGGTAGACCACTCTTTCTTCCTCCTCACCATCCTCAGTAGGAGTTGATCCTTCTAATTGGTCTACAACTTCAACCAGTGTGTGCAGCTTCCTTTCCACCTGTTTCCTGCATGCTTCCTTCCAATTTTCTAGTTCTTTCCAAAGTGATTGTACTTCCTCCTTTAATAGCCCATTTTCATATAGAAGTCCCTCAATTTGAGGTTCTTCTGTAGCTGGTTCCTATGGGGCATCATTTGCTTTGGGTCTTAGAATGGGGAATTTGATATGTGCTTCTATGGTTGAACATCTTTCCTGTACTACTTCAGCCACTGTAACTGACATAATTATTTTTCATCTTATTGGTGGTGATGCCTTTATTTCTTCTTTTGATCTCCTCCTTTTCCTCCGTGGTGTCGAAATATCCATATTTGCAGCTGCTGTGGAAGGGATATCCTCTGTCTCAGCGTTTTCCTGTTCTTCCTCAATCAAAGTTCCTCCCCATTCAGGGGAAGATTCAATGGTCAACACCTCTATGTTCTCTTCTATTATCATGGCTCTAACATCTTGGATTTCAGTTGTCGCAGCATCTAATGTTGCTCCAGTTTCAGCCTCTGTTGTCAGAGCTTCCATATTATTTAATCTCTCTACAGGGTTTTCTCGAGCATTTTCCTCCAATTCTTCGGCTTGATCTTTTGACTGATCATCCGATCCAGTCTCATTTACTCCCCCAACTAAATTGGAGGGAATTGAAACCTCCTGTTGCTCTTCATTTCCCCCCAACTATGCAATGGTACGCTCCTCTTGGTTTTGAACAGGCCCCACGAGTACAGGTACTTCTACTTCTTCTTTTATTGGAATGCCAGGAAAAAGGGCAGGTTCCTAGTTTATCTGAATTTGACCTGTGAATTGCTCCAAGGTTTTGTTTCATTGAGATAAGGTCCTTTAATTTTATTATGCCATGGTGGGTAAGGGAGGTGTTTGGATGATTTTCTGTTCTAACAAACCCCACCATATGGTGTAGATAATTGAATAGATAAAATGGGATGCCATTAGAGAAAATTTGGGGTCTAAAATGGGCCTTATGAGAAAATGCGCCAACAATAAATTTTGTGAATTGGAATTCAGGAACCAATATAATTTCAATAAAATGAGTCAACCATAATGGTTGAATTGACATATTTGTCATAAAAGAAAACTACTTTTTTTGTTCATACTTTCGACATATCTCCCTGTGTTTTTACTCAAATTCTGAGCAGGAGAGCTCGTTGAATGCAGAATTAAATTCCACATCGAATGAGCTCTTTCACTTGAAATTTGAGTAAAAACACAAGGAGATATGTCGAAAATACGAATAAAAAAGGTAGTTTTTTTCATTCTTCCTCTAAAATTAATAACTATTATTTTATTATTTTAACTATCATTTTATTATTTTCCTTAGGAAGCCTATTTTAGACCTCAAATTTCCTCTAATGTAGAGAAATTTCAAGGTAATAAACTGTTTGATACCTACCTTCACAGGTGATATAATTCTTGAGGAAAAATGCTACTTGATCCCATGACCAAGGCAGTGACTGTAACGCTATACCTCCACTTGACTGATGGATGTCAGAAAATCTTGTACTATAGCATCACTGGGGGTTGTTCGACCAAACCAGGCTCTTCCTACTTGAGGAAGGGCAATGACCTTAGCCACTATTGCTTCAGAGACTTCTATACATAACCCCTGAACCTTTGAGTGGGTTTCTATAAGATTTAAGGAAAATTGTAGAGCTATCTCATGATGAAACCCATTCAAGCGGTGGAAGAATTCAGTCCAACCCACAGCTTCAAAAATAATGAAAACTTTGGCATTTCTTCTCATTTCTTATGTATTTGGAGGTTCATGCCGAGCTGGGATACCCATGTTTGTTTGAATTCACAATTGTTTATCAGTCCGACAGATTACAGGTCTCGATAATGGAGGTTAAAGCACAAAGTATGCATCAACAACTGAGAGTGGAGTTAGGTATAAAGCATGGAAATATTTGGAATTTTATCCCAAATTAGGAAAGGTGGCGATTATCAGGTAACATAAATGGCCATTAAGTCATACGAGTGGAAATTTAACGATACATAGGTGTAATAATGGGAACATAAAGGAAGGTATGATTAATGTTGTCAAATCTAGTTAATGCTTAATCAAGTAAATAATCAGAACCATACCTTCAAAAATATGCGATGAATGGTGACCTTTGGAAAATAGTAGAGCGTGTGAAGTGCATCCATTTAAATTTAATCATTATTGCAGGCATGTTGTAATGACCTTTTTTGTCGGTGGACCAAAACCATCGTGTCAATCTGGTCGGAAACATAATGAATGTTGTGAAGTAAATCAGAATCACTGACATCAGGAATTGGGAATAGATCTAGAGGAGTCGCTAACCAAGGTTGCAAAGAGTCCTACCAATGATGGAGGAGTCATAGTTGCAGACCATAGATAAATCAAGCAGTTTGGCAGAGTCACGACCGTGAATTATAAAAAAATCAGCCAGTTTTGGTGGAGTCGCAACTGCTGAAAAAGGTAAACATAGTAAAAATGGATCGGTGTCGCAGCTGCTGGAAAAGGTAAAAATGGACAAAAGTGGAATGGTGTCACAGCTGCTGGAACCAGAAAAAGACATTAAGTTACGATGTTGCAGCTGCATAGAACGGGGTAAGGGTGGGAGTTGACGGTGTTGTAGCTACAGAAAAATGGGAAAATAGGAAACGATTTTACGATGATGTAGCTATGCTCAACGGGATAAAGGGCAGGAGTTGATGGTGTTCCAGCTGCAGAAAAATAGAAAAATAGGAAACAGGTTACAATGTGACAGCTGTGTGGAACGGGGTAAAGGGAGGGAGTTGACAGTGTTGCAGCTACAGAAAAAATGAAAAAATAGGCAACGGGTTACGGTGTTGTAGCTGCAACAGATTTGTTCAAGGAATTTTATTATGATGTAGGAAGTTACAGAAGGATGACCCTGGTCGATAGGCCTAATAATGACCACTACTCCTTAGGCTCTTCCCTGCACATTTTTAAATTTTTTTTTTAAAGTATCAATTGCAAAAGAAAAAGATAAAAAATAATGGTAAAAATATCAATTTATTTATGTACAATTTTATGTAAGATTTACAGCGATTATCTAAGGATTGACAGGGCCAGAGAAAGATTCTTGCCCTTGTTCTAACTGGTATTCTGGATCAGCTACAATCTGTGAAGTGAATGTGTCTTTTGAAATGGGATTATGGTACAGTCGTATCTTGTGACCATTAGCAAATAATGGTGCATGATTCTCATCAATGGTTACCAAGTGGACTGTACCATTATCAAATACTCTATCTACCAGGTATGGTCCCAACCATCTTGTGTGTAACTTACCCTTGAAGTCCCTTTTGAATATTGAATCGTATAATAATGCCCAATCTCCTTCACAGAAGACTTTCTTTTTGATGAATCAGCCGTGCCAGTTGGATCTTTGTTGCTGGATTAATACTATCTGATCCAAAGCAGCTAAACATTTCTCATCAAGTTCATTCAATTGATTCAATCTTCTCTTATGGGCTTCGATCACATCTAAGTTTACCTCAGCAGCTGTCTTCAAAGTCTTGATTTCAAATTCAATGGGGAATACAACACTTTTCCCATACACCAAGTCATAAGGAGAGAAACCTATAGTATTGTGCCAAGTGGTACGGTATGCTCACAATGCTTTCGGAAGTCTATCATCCAAATCTCTATGATGGCTCTTGACTATTTTCATAAGGATGGCTTCAATAACTTTGTTAGTTCTTTCTACTTGGCCATTGGCTTGGGGATGGTATGGTGAAGCTATACAGTGCTGAATATGGTACTTCCATAGCAGAGCTTCGAATTGATGTGACACAAAATGAGGTCCTTCATTTGTAACCACTTCCTTGGGTACTCCAAAATGGGTAAAGATTTCACCATACAGGAAATTGATCACATCCTGGTCATTGGATTTCACCAAAGCCACAACTTCTACCCATTTCATCATGTAGTCAGTACAAACCAAGATGTAGGCATTCTGCCTGGAATGAGGGCTGATAGGACCAACAAAATCTAAGGCCCATCTATCAAAAGGTTCAACCACCAGTTTTGGTTGAAGAGGCATTTGATACAATCTATTAGGTTGGGCCATCCTCTAGCAACTGTCACAAGACATAGATGTATATTTTTGCATCCCTGAAAAGGATTGGCTTATAGTAGCCCATTCTCAGCGCTTTGTGCCCTGTCCTCCTATCTACAAAATTTCCCCCACAAAGCTTGTCATGGCAGGCCTTCAAAATATGGAATATTTCATCTTCTCTTACACATCTTCTAATCTCAAGATCAGGGCCTGTGTAGAAGAGATGGCCATCTATCCAACAATACCTGGCACTTTGTTGAATAATTTTCCTCTTTTTTCTTTTGGAAAAAGGTGCCGAAAGATTCCTTGTAGCCAAGTAGTTAGCGACATCTGCATACCAAGGGGAGTGAGCTGGAACTGCAAATAAGTGTTCATTTGGAAAAGATTCCTCTATAGGAAAATTCATTAAAGGAAATTTCAATTTAAAATGGGCCTTCCAAAAATAATACAAATTTCATGTCATCATGTATTATCTAATCAAAATGCTTTAAAATTCAAAAAGGGAGCACCTCTTAAACAATTTTTTAATATAAATTTGGGGATAGGTATCATAAAAAAAACTACTTTTTTTCTGTTTGTATTTTCGACATATCTTCATGTGTTTTTACTCAAATTTCGATCAGGAGATATTGTTTGATGGGGAATTAAATTTATCATCCAATGAGTAGCCACTCGACATAATTTTGACGGGCCCTTCTACCCCAAAAACAAGAAATACCTAAAAAAACATGATGATGACATCATCACCACATTTTTTTCAGGTATTTTTTGCTGTTGGGGTAGCAGGGCCCACCAAAAGTATGCCGAGTGGGTACTCGTTGGATGTGGAATTTAATTCTACATCCAGTGAGCTCTCTTGATCGAAATTTGAGTCAAAACATAGGGATATATGTCAAAAATACGAACAAAAAAGTAGTTTTTTCTTTTCTTCCTCCAAAATTAATAAATATTATTTTATTATTTTAACTATTATTTTATTAATTTTCCTTAGGAGGCCCATTTTGAGTTGAAATTTACTCTAATGATCATCACTATTTGTAAAACGAGATAAAAATTAGTGACAACATTTTCTTTTCCAATCCTGTCTATAATGGTGATATCAAATTCCTGTAACAATAACAACCATCTAGTTACCCGAGCATTTGTAACAGGTTTATTCATTAGATATTTGATGGCCGAGTGGTTAGTGTGCACAAAGGTAGGATATCCAGTGATATAATGCTGGAATTTGTTAATGGAGTAAACAATGGCTAAAAACTCCTTCTCATTAACAATATAATTAAGTTCAGCAAGGGCTAGGTTTTTGCTAATATAATAAACTGCATAAGGTGCTTGACCATCCTACTGTCCTAAAACTACTCCAATGGAGGTATCAGAGGCATCTGAGGAAATGTGAAAAGGTAGGGTCCAATTGGGCTCTCTTATGATAGGAGCTGTGGACAGCTTCTCCTTAAGTTTAACAAACACTATCTGGCATGCCTCATTCCAAATAAATTGCACATCCTTCATTAACAATGAAAACAAAGGAGAGGCAAGTTTGGAAAATTTTTCTATGAATCTTCTGTAATAACTAGCATGCCCTAAGAAAATTCTCACTTCTTTCTAAGTTACGAGAGTAGGCATATTTTTTATTACCTTGATTTTAGAGGGGTCTACTTGGATGCCATCAACATAGATAAAATGACCCAACACTACTCCTTCACTCATCATCATATGGCACTTTTTAGTGCTCAAAGATAGCTGGGTCTGTTCACAGTGAGTTAAAACCTTTTCCAAAATTTTCAATTCTTCCTCAAATTCTTTACCATAAGCAGTAAAATCATCCATGAAAATTTCCATACTATCATTAACTAATTCTAAAAATATGCCAATCACAGCTCTTTGAAATGTGGCTGGTGCATTGCATAAACCAAAGGGAAGCACTCTGTATGCAAAATTTCCCTAGGGACAGGTGAAGGTAGTTTTATCCTTGTCTTCAGGAGCAATCTAGATTTGATTGTACTCACTAAACCCATCCAGGAAGGAGAAAAACTTATTCCTGGATAAGGTGTCGAGTACTTGATCAATGAAAGGCAGGGGAAAGTGATCTTTCTGTGTTGCCTTGTTTAGCTCTCTATAGTCCACACCGAATCTCCATTTTCCATTCTTCTTGGGTACTATAATGAGTGGAGACAACCACTCACTATTTGAAATGGGATATATAAATCTTGCTTCTAAGAGTTTCTGAATTTCTTCCTTCACTATGTCCCTAATATTGGGGTGCATTCATCATTGAGGCTGACACACAGGCCGAGAGTCACTTTTGATATAAATGTGATGGGTTAATATATTAGAAGGGATGCCCCTCATGTCTGTGTACTCCCAGGAAAATGGCCCCTTGTGTTTTTTTAAGAGAGTGATTAGGCATTCCTATTCATATGGGGAAAGGTTGGGATTGATATTTAGGGATTTTCCAGACTCTACCTCGGGAGGAAAATGTTGAAGCCTGGAAATTCACAGGTGGCAACAGTAAGGGATTCTCCCCAATCAACGTTCCCAACTAGCCCATTGACTGTTTGGAATAGGGAATCCGTCCGGTTTGCGGTCCGGCTACCGTAGGTCAAGAAACAAAACAAAGGCTTTACCGGTTGCGGCCCGGCCCACCGATTTTTTTGTATTTTGACTTTAAGAAATGAGGTGCAAGTGACTAACTAAATGCAGAGCGATTAAGATGCAGGGAGCGGTCACAATGTGATGCGCAAGTTCTTACCTCTCGTCTTGTGCTCGCAAGCAACCAAATCAGATACAATAAGAAATAAACTAACTATCTAATCTATCCCTAGGGAGCAAGGTTATCATTCTGGGTGAGCAATACATCTTGCACATGCATTATGAAGAATCACAGATAGCTGATATTTCTTTCAAGACATGTGAACACTTACAGATATTTAAATAACCAGATAGCCGATCATTTTATAACAACAATAATTGCTCACAGTGGAAAATATCAAAAAAAGATACCGAAGAACATTCAACAAGAACATAGGTTCAGGAAATTAAACATTCCCACAGCAAATGAAACACCGCTGAAAACGAAATAGTTCCTCTTCAACATTATTTATTGAGTCGCATTGATACATTCCATTCTACTCTCTCCAACAGGTAAAAAATTGCAGTTTCCTTTGCAAAACGAAGTAGTTCCTCGTACAAGCAAACATTTACAAAATTTTCCAGGGGAAAAAGCCCCATCTCGGTCCTACTTCCAAATATTTAAACTACCACCACTGCCCCCTGGGCTGCCTCCCGGCGTGTGACGTTTCAGTATCTTCAACGTTTCAGCTTCCTCTTCTGGCCGTTTTGGCTTCCCAATCATTTTATGTGAACGTTTATATCCTGATTAGTAACTGATAAATCTTCCTAGTTAGCACCTCTGTCATTCGTTTGTTTTGTCCTTTTCTCAGCTCCAAGTCATTTCAACGGTCTATCGAATTCCTCCTGCAGACAATTTCGGTGCATTATTCGTTGAAATGAGATCTTAAACATTAAACTTTTCTGGCCATAATGGTAAATCCACAAGAAACTAGCCAAGTTCATCTGGACAAGGTCTCGATTAATCTTTGGGCGAGCAAAAATATAAATCGGCAGTCGGTAAGATTCGGGCACCGGATGAGGAAAGAGAAACCTAGCCGCAATGACGGAACATAAGGAGCTAACGTGGTGCGGAGGCGCAGGCTATAAAACTTCACATCGGATGTCGGAAAGGGTAGGACATCGGAGGCTGAATGGTTCTTCCATCCACAACGGCAGATAAGGCAAGGGCTGAAGACAAGTGACGGAAGCAGGGAAAGGCTTATTCGGATGTCGAAAGACACTCCAATTGGAAGTTTAAAATATCTCTCCAGCCGCAATAGTGGGCGATTTAGGGCTACGTGCAAGCGGTTGAAAGCTAAAATGAATCGAGCGTCGGATGGGTTCAGACTTCGGATGAAGAAAAGATCTAGGAGCTGCAATGGCAGAGAGGTTGAGACTTTATAGCTTCCGATTCAACATCAAAAAGAGGCCCGATTACAAGAAAAACTCAAGGATCTGAGCAGCGTTAACAACCACAGTCGTTTTCTTCGCAAAGGCTACCCTGAAGAACAAAATTTTACTTCTCCATGGCCAGAAATCCACGACTTAACCGAAATTGAACATGGCATGAATAAACCTGCTCACATCCAATCTTCAAAGTAAAACGAAAAGAAGATATGCCCGAGAGGCTCAAGCATTTAACGATCCAACCAAGCAAAAAATGATGAGGAGGGGCCCAGAATTTAAATAAAAATAAATTTGGGGAGAACAGTTGCGGCAGCAACAACTGGTGATTATCTAGTGAAACTAGATCTCTGGGTGATTATACTTTGAGCAGCAGACTATTTAACTAGAATGCTTCTAATGAATTTTTCCAGCCATATGGATTCCTCGACCGACAGAAATGTGTACCTTAATCATTGATGATGGTCCATTTGGGGAAAGGGAAAACCGAGACCTTCAAGTCCAGACAACTATGTTGAGGCCAGAGTATGAGTTTCATTATTACCTCTGTTTTCAGGTAGCTAACAGCATGGACACCACAGGATTGTAGCAGATGGTAAACAACAATATTCGTTTGTTCCTCATTCCCATGCCATTTTAACTCTTTTGTGCTTTTGGACTTTTGTCCCTTTCATTTGAGTCTTTTTGTGCGCCTTTCTTACTGAATTTTAATTCAGGATCCTCTATCCCATAGTGTCCTTTTGTGTGAGTGGTATATTTTAAGCTTCAGCTCATGGACGGAGAGGATCTTTTGGCCTTAAGTACTTATGATTCAGCACCTGCTTTGATTTATGATGCTTTTATAGAAGTTTTGACTCTTTATTTGCCTTTTGGCATTCGTTTCTTGGAATGGGATCATTTATATTTAATACACTATTCACCTTGCTTCTTCCCATGGGTCCTTTACTGTCGCTCCTTAGAACATTTTAAATGTGACGTGGATGGAGCCTCGACATAGTACTCCAGACTCTTCGAATCCGGTTTAATTCACAGGGGTTAAGCAGGACTTCAATGCACACAACATTTTATTCAAAAAACTGTTAGGCTGGAAGAAATATTTTAGCAACACACAGGATGACACTCAACATATTTGCTATCCCCAACAGACCTTAATATCCTCCAGACAGCCGCAAGTCCGTTCCTTTTATTGAAAAAACTTAAAATTAAATCAAAAGAAAACATGACTCGACAAAAACCACACAGCTCATTTATATACAAGGCAGAAAAAAGAAAGAAACTCAAGAAAAGTAAGGCTTGAGAACCAAACCATTGACTGGCAAGTTCTCCTGCCATCCCTGTAAATCTTGTAGTTTATAAGTAGCAGGGCCAAATTTGGCTACAATATGAAAAGGGCCTACCCATAACTGCTGGAACTTGGTATGCTTTCCTTTCTCATCATGGGGGTGGTCCCATTTGAGGACTAAGTCTCCTACTTCAAAGTCTTTTTTCCTAGCTTTATGCTTGTCAAACCATCTCTTAACTGACTCTTGCTGTTGTTTAAAATGTTCTCTAGCCTTGGATCTGGCCTCTTCTGCCTTCAGGAGATTATATATTCTTATTTGGAGAACCTCATCATCTGACCCCCTAGACTCTTGGGCTAGTATGGAAGCTGGTAGCATGATATTGGGAGGTATGATAGCTTCCTTACCGTACACAAGGGTATAGGGTGATACACCTATTGCAGATTTGGGGGTGACTCTATAAGCCCACAGGGCATTGGGTAAGGCTGAGTGCCAACTTCGCTAGTTTTCTATTACGGTCTTCTTCAGGATTCTAATAAGGTTTTTATTGGAGGATTCAGCAAGGCCATTCCCTTGCGGATAGTAGTTAGTAGAATAATGTAATTTTATCCCTTTATCATGAGCAAATGCAGTCAATTTAATGGATGAAAAGTATTTAGCATTATCAAAAACTAACGAAACTGGAACTCCAAACCTGGTCATGATATGATCTTGTAGGGAGCTGATGACTTCATCTTCGTTTATCTTGCGCAGTGGGATAGCTTCGACCCAGCAGGTGAAATAATCAGTCGCGGTGAGGATGTACTTGTGTAGCAAGGAATAATTTGGTTTTATTTCTCCAATGATGTCCAATCCCCATTGTTCGAAAGGCTTCGTGATCATTACAGGCTTTAGAGGTGTTGCTTCTCTAGGTTGTCTTCCACTGCATCTTTGGAAAGTATCACATTTTCTGACATGCGCATGTGCATCCCTGAAGAGAGTTGGCTAGTAATAACCAGCTCTGAGGACCTTATGGGCAGTAGTGTCCCCTGAATAATGTCCCCCAATCGGACCATCGTGCAATTCAGACATTACTTTCTCAGCATCTTCTTTCTCCAAGCATCTCAAGAGGACTCCATCGTAGTTTTTTCTGAATAATACGCCTTCCACGATTTGGTAGGAAGCTGATTTTAAACGCAGAGCTCTTCTTTGTTTGGAATTCCAATGTTCTGGCAGGAGCCCTGACTACAAGTAATGTACAAGGTCTCTGTACCAAGACTCGGGAGCTGTGAGTAAAGGGCAAACATCTGTCACATGCAACTCGGCTTCATCTTCCCATGCTTATTCTTCGTTGTTTCTGCTCCCAGTCATCAGTTTGCATAAACCTTGACCTTTCACTATAGTGGCTGGCTTGAATTCAAGATCGTATTCTTGAAGGGGTGTTACCCAATTGCCCCTTCTTTCTCCTAATTCTTTTTGAATGAGAAGGGATCTTACAGCTGGGTAAGGGAATATTACCTTGGTCCGATTTTTTAATATATAAGGCATGAATTGCTTCACTGCCTTAAACACTTCGTATGCTTTCTTATCAATGGCTGGGTAGTTTAATTCAGCCCCTTGTAACCCAGTGCTCATGAAAGATATTGGGAATTCATCACCCCCATCCTCCTTTTGCATAAGCATAGCTGCCAATGAATCATCGAACGCAAATGTATACATAATAAAGTCCTTATCAAAATATGGACTTTTCAGAGAGGGTGCATGTGCGACATCGGTCTTGATTTTACTGAAAGTATTCTTTTCAGTCTCAGTCCACTTAAATTGTGCATTTTTCTTGACCATCTGCTGTAACGGTTTAACAGTCTGGGAAAAATCAGGCACAAACCTACGCATGAAATTTATTGTTCCCATGAAGGATTGCATTCCTTTTTTATTATGGGGCATGGGGATTTGTTCAATGGCCTTAATTCTTTCTGGGTCTATAGATACACCTGTCTTTGAAACTATATGCCCCAGTAACTTACCTTCTGTGACTGCAAATACGCACTTCTTAGGATTGAGGGAAATGCCATATTTCCGACAGCGCTTGAAAATTTGCTTTAAGTGGAAAGAATGCTCCCCTGTTTTCTTTGAGAATATAGTGATGTCATCAAGGTATACCACCACACTTCGTCCAATCAGTCCACGAAAATCTATGTCCATAGCTCTCTAAAATGTCCCTCCAGCATTAATCAGTCCAAAGAGCATCCTTCTATAGGAAAAAGTTCCCCATTTAGTTCTGAATGTGGTCTTCAATCTATCTTCCTCGGCTACCAACACTTGGTTATAGCCAGAGAACCCGTCTAACAATGAAAACATTTCAGAACCAGAAACCATCTGTAGCAATTGCTCCATGGGAGGTATCGGATAGTTGTCTTTATCTGAGGTGCAGTTCAAGTTTCTGAAGTCCACGCACAGTCTGATTTCTCCCAATTTTTTTCTGACCGGTACCATATTAGACACCCACTCGGAGTTCCTGACTTTAAAAATAATCCTGGCGTCCAACAATTTCTTCACTTCGCTTTGAATCAGTGGCTCCAACTTGGGGTGCATCTTCCTTAACGGCTGCTGATATGGCTTGATGCCTACTTTAATAGGGATGACATGCTTGATAATGCTGGTGTCGTAGGTCTTCAAATCTGCATACGTCCATGCAAAGATATCTTTGTACTGTTTAAACAGACTGAGGAACTTGTCTCTTTCCGTTGGTGAACAACATTTGCCGAGGTTCATGAACTTGGGATCTATTTCAGTCCCTAGGTTTATTAGCTCGAACTGTAGAGTCGAGCTGTGCGTCTTCACATCAGCAGGTCTTCTAAACTTTTCGTTCAAGTCAAACATCTTCTCTAATGTTTTGACCCCTTTGGGAATGAAATTGTCATATTTCATTTCAGCCTGATGTTCCTCATCGTCGATAATGGCCCCTTTAAAGGTCTCATCATTTGTCAAGCACTCGATTATTTGCTAATCATCGTCAAATAATCACAAGTTGGTGATCATGTCGAGTACTAATGGCCTGAAAAGTAATTCATCAGAGCATTTGTTATTAGTGGGAACCAACCTGGCCGCTGATGTAGCTAGAAGATCAGCGGCTGCATTTTTTATTCTTGGGATTGAAATAATGTTAAACGCATGAAAACATTTAAGCAACTCCCTTACCTCATATTGGTAAGCTTTCAAATGAGGGGAAACATAATGTATTTGATTTATTATTTGCTTCACAACTATTTCCAAGTCCCCAAAAACTTTTAAATTACTAACCTATAGCTCAATTGCTTTCTTGAGTCCCTGCAACAGTGCTTCATACTCAGCCGTATTGTTAGTACACTCAAACTCTAATCTATAGGACATGAAGTGTTTATTTTTTTGTGGATCAATAAAGACGCAGCCGGCTCCTGACCCTTCTAATGTTTTCGAGTCGTCAAAAAATAAAGTCCAAAAAACATTATCTACTGAAAATGAATCTACTCCTACTGCTAAATCTACTATTTTATAGTCAATCTCACCAGCCCGAGAAAAACGAAGGAGATCAGGCTGGGTGTCAGATGTGTCATTGGCCTCTTCCGCTTGATAATTCCCTGGTTCTAGTTCGAGAAAGTAGTTTCCCAACACAAGTTCGACTGGTATATTCTTCTCATCCAATTGAGTAACATTGTATTTCATGTGAGGTTCTCTCAAAACCTTAATCTGATTGGGACTCCCTTTGTATGGCAACCAAATATGTGACCAATCTGAGGCAAAATATCCATTCAAATTAGCTGACCTATCTCTGCTCAGGACCAGGCCGTAAGCGTCTGGTATATCATCCACCACGATGTTAATAACTTGGCATACTCTGTAATCGGATGCTAGGTGGATTAGGACGTCTTCCATTTCACCAATTACCTTAACGTCTGTCCTATCCAATTGCACCACCCTCCACGTGGATGGCTTAGGCTGCTCGTTTATTTTCTTACATACTGATATGGGCATGACATTAATTGACGCTCCTGAGTCTACCAGACAATTGTGCACGTTAAGATTAAATATTTCGAACGTCAGGAGGAAAGGTGGATGTTTAGTTTTAGACTTACCTCCAGTGCTAGCTTCTCCAATTTCTTCTTCTTCCCGAGGCTGATTATTAGCGGGAAGATTTTCTTCTGACGTTTCAAGTGCATTCAACAACTTTTCTTTTTGCTGGGGTACTTTGCACATTTCAAGCAGTGGGACATTTGCCTTTATCTTCTTTAAATCTTCAACAATGTCATATTCAATTTGTTGTTTAATGGACTAAGATTTATCAGAACTCACCTTCTCTTCATTTGGCTTGGGCAACATTCTGTTCTTGTTGGGATCTTGGCTGGTAATAGTGAATTCCGGAACCTTATCAGCCAAGGATTCATCTTGAAATTTTTTCTTGATGTTTCTTTCCAGCCTTCTGATCTTTGGAAGTAAAAGACTGTCATCACTAATTGTACCTTGGCTTCTAGTTGTCACATTAGCTTCCCTGACATCCTTGTGTCCCTGAGTATTTTCATCTTCTGCATCGAGCAAGGAGACAGAATTCCATAATGCCATGGTCTCTTCTTCCTGTCCTTTTGTAGAGGTAGAAGCAGCACTTTCTTTCTTTTCATCATCATCTTCCTCCATTAACCTTGAATCCAACACCTAATTCATGAATAATGTCATTGAATTTATCCATTGCGGAAAGTTCTTTTCGGAATGAGGTTGTTGGTGAAAGGTACAAAAATTTTCCATCCCTATCTCTGTCAGATTCATGGATGCAGTTTTCTGAGGAGGAGGCTGGGGCTGATTGTTGTCCTCTCTTTTCTTATAATATGGCCTGAAGAACTTCTGTGCTTATTTTTCTTTTTCTAAGTCTATGATCTTATTAGATAGCTTTTGCATCATTTTATCCATACTTTCGTAATCTGCTGACTTTTCTTCCTTAGGCTTTGTGAACAATAAGGTTTTTCTTCCCGCACCTTTCTCTCCTGATTGTTCTGGATAGTCTTCAATGCTTTCTCTTTCCGCTTCCACCACTTTTGCCTCTTCATAGGTCTCTGTCAAAGTAGTCTTGGCCCTACCTTTTGCAAACATGGCCAAATCAGGGCCCAAAGCTGAAGTATAGTATTCAATCAGTACTTTGTCTGAAGGCTTATCTGTTTCAGAGAAATTTTTAAGATATGCTGCAAACCTTTGTGTGAAACTGTGCACTTTTTATTTTTTTTCTTTATTTAATGCACACAGTCCTTTCATGAGGGCAGCATGAGTATTTTGGACTGTGTACTTACTTCTGAACATTCTCTCAAAGGTATCCCAGTCTGGGATAGAGTTGGCGGGCAATCCAAAATACCATGAGGCCGCAGCTCCTTTGAGGGTATGCGGGAAAAGTCTACACACCACATCTTCATGTTCCCCAGCCTTCAAACCTTCTATCGCCAAGTAGAAACTCTATAGATGATCATCCACTAGGATATTCTCATTTGGGTCAAATTTAGGCAGTAACTTCTCAAAGGCTTGAGGTAGGTCATGTAGAGGTGGGGTCAGATTTAGAGGTGATCTAGATTTCTAGGCTGGCGGTGGATTTGGTGGATTGGGTGGAGGTTGATTTGTGTTAATTCCGGCCATGAGTTGAGGTGGAGAGTGAAAAGGGGAACCAACATGAGTGTGAGGAGGTGAACCAACAGGGGTGTGAACAGGAGAACTGTAAGGGGTATCTGGGCCTACTTGGTTCAAAGGCAATTCAACTTCCTGTAAGGCGGTTTCCACAAGTTCTTCCCAGTCTCCAACCAACACTGAATCTTCTACTATAGGACGGTATTTATTCTTGTACTCTCTTCTAGGAAATTTGTGGATAATCGGCAACCCTCCAATCTTCTTTACATAAGCACAGGTATGTATTCTTAGATCGTTAACAATTTCATTGCGAACAAGATATAGATGTTCTCTGTTTTCTTCTTCCGAAATTGGATTACGCGGTCCACTACTTTCAGAACTGTAACCAGTGGAATAATCTCGGTAAAACGGGTTTCCTCGGCCAGCCATGCACTGGCGGCCCTCCTTCTAGCGCCAAAACTGTTGAAGCCTAAAAATTCACAGGCGGCAACAGTAAGGGATTCTCCCCAATCAACGTTCCCAACTAGCCCATTGACTATTTGGAATAGGGAATCCATCCAGTTTGCGGTCTGTCTACCGTAGGTCAAGAAACAAAACAAAGGCTTTACCGGTTGCGGCCCAGCCCACCGAGTTTTTTGTATTTTTACTTTAAGAAATGAGGTGCCCTCCTTCTAGCGCCAAAACTATTGAAGCCTGGAAATTCACAGGCGGCAACAGTAAGGGATTCTCCCCAATCAACGTTCCCAACTAGCCCATTGACTATTTGGAATAGGGAATCCATCCAGTTTGCGGTCTGTCTACCGTAGGTCAAGAAACAAAACAAAGGCTTTACCGGTTGCGGCCCAGCCCACCGAGTTTTTTGTATTTTTACTTTAAGAAATGAGGTGCCCTCCTTCTAGCGCCAAAACTATTGAAGCCTGGAAATTCACAGGCGGCAACAGTAAGGGATTCTCCCCAATCAACGTTCCCAACTAGCCCATTGACTATTTGGAATAGGGAATCCATCCAGTTTGCGGTCTGTCTACCGTAGGTCAAGAAACAAAACAAAGGCTTTACCGGTTGCGGCCCAGCCCACCGAGTTTTTTGTATTTTTACTTTAAGAAATGAGGTGCCCTCCTTCTAGCGCCAAAACTATTGAAGCCTGGAAATTCACAGGCGGCAACAGTAAGGGATTCTCCCCAATCAACGTTCCCAACTAGCCCATTGACTATTTGGAATAGGGAATCCATCCAGTTTGCGGTCTAGCTACCGTAGGTCAAGAAACAAAACAAAGGCTTTACCGGTTGCGGCCCAGCCCACCGAGTTTTTTGTATTTTTACTTTAAGAAATGAGGTGCAAGTGCCTAACTAAATGTAGAGTGATCAAGATACAGGGAGCAGTCACAATGTGATGCGCAGGTTCTTACCTCTCGTCTTATGCTCGCAAGCAACCAAATCAGATACAATAAGAAATAAACTAACTATCTAATCTATCCCTAGGGAGCAAGGTTATCATTCTGGGTGAGCAATACATCTTGCACATGCATTATGAAGAATCACAGATAACTGATATTTCTTTCAAGACACATGAACACTTATAGATATTTAAATAACCAGATAGCCGATCATTTTATAACAACAATAATTGCTCACAGTGGAAAATATCAAAAAACGATACCGAAGAAAATTCAACAAGAACATAGGTTCAGGAAATTAAACATTATCACAACAAATGAAACACCACTAAAAATGAAATAGTTCCTCTTCAACATTATTCATTGATTCGCATTGATAGATTCCATTCTACTCTCTCCAACAGGTAAAAAATTGCAGTTTCCTTTGCAAAACAAAGTAGTTCGTCTTACAAGAAAACATTTACAAAATTTTCCAGGGGAAAAAGCCCCATCTCGGTCCTACTTCCAAATATTTAAACTACCACCACTGCCCCCTGGGCTGCCTCCCGGCGTGTGACGTTTCAGCATCTTCAACGTTTCAGCTTCCTCTTCTGGCCGTTTTGTCTTCCCAATCATTTTCTGTGAGCATTTATATCCTGATCAGTAACCGATAAATATTCCTAGTTGGCGTCTCTGTCATTCGTTTGTTTTGTCCTTCTCTCATCTCCAGGTCGTTTCAATGGTCTATCGGATTCAATTTCGGTGCATTATTCGTTGAAATGAGATCTTAAACATTAAAATTTTCTGCCCAGAATTGTAAATCCACAAGAAACTAGCCAGGTTCATCCGGACAAGGTCTCGATTAAGCTTTGGGTGGGCAAAAATATAAATCGACGGTCGGCAAGCTTCGAGCACCGGACGAGGAAAGAGAAACCTGACCGCAACGGTGGAACATAAGGAGCTAACGTGGTGTGGAGGCATGGGCTAGAAAACTTCACATCGGACGTCGGAAAGGATAGGACATCAGAGGCTGAATGGTTCTTCCATCCACAACGGCGGATAAGGCAAGGGCTGAAGACAAGCGACGGAAGTGGGGAAAGGTTTAGTTGGACATCGGAAGACACCCCAATTGGAAGTTTAAAAGATCTCTCCAGCAGAAACAACGGGCGATTTAGGGCTACGTGCAAGCGGTCAAAAGATAAAATGAATCGGGCATCAGATGGGTTCAGACTTTGGATGAAGAAAAGATCTAGGAGCCACAACGGCGGAGAGGTTGAGACTTTATAGCTTCCGATTCAACAGGAAAAAGAGGCCTGATTACAAGAAAAACTCAAGGATCTGAGCAGCGTTAACAACCACAGTCGTTTTCTTCGCAAAGGCTGCCCTGAAGAACAAAATTTTACTTCTCCATAGCCAGAAATCCACGACTTAACCGAAATTGAACATGGCATGAATAAACCTGCTGACATCCAATCTTCAAAGTAAAACGAAAAGAAGATATGCTCGAGAGGCTCAAGCATTTAACGATCCAACCAAGCAAAAAATGATGAGGAGGGGCCCAGAATTTAAATAAAAATAAATTTGGGGAGAACAGTTGCTGCAGCAACAGAACACTTTTCAAAATTTTCAACAATGGAACTATGTGAGTATCACTTACTAATGCCTCCTCTATGAGATTTTCTTGTTCCTCTTCACCTAGAGTAGCATTTAGGATCTAATAAATTCTCTTATTGATAGAAGTGGGTTCACTAATGATATTATTAATGGGATCGTCTTCAGTTTCATCTTTAAAAGTCAAGGCCTTCCCTATCATTAATAATGGATGAAATCCCTCCTCTTCCTCTGGCTCCATCCATAACGGAGTTTCTGATTCTAAGCTCGACCAAGCTAGATGATAGAGAGTGAGGTTCTTTATCTTGGTTCCATATGATATGGTCATAGACCCAGATTGATAGCTGATGCAAGCATCAGTTGTAGCTAACCAGGGCCTTCCCAGGATCAATGGGTGTCCTCCTAGCTGCAACTTAGGTTGTAAAACCACGAAGTCAGCAAGATACTCCCAAGAATCAATGAAGATAATGAGATCATCCAATATTCCTTCAGGTTTAATAGTGGATCTATCTGCCAGTTTTAAAATGGTAGGATTTGGCCTGAGATTAGTGAACCCAAGTTTTCTTACAGTTTCAATGGTCATGACATTAATTGCTGCTCCTAAATCTACCAGTACATTGGGTATTTGTGTCCTCCCAATCTGCACAATGAGAGTGGGATTCCTAGGATCATCGTATTTGGCCAAGAGGGTTTTTTCGATTATTAATTCAGATAATTTCCCTATGACATGAACAGTGGGAGGATCCCTGGGTTTTTTTCCTGGTTTCCTTGTACACAGATCCCGAACGGTTCTGGCATAGATAGGCACGTCTTGAAGGTCCTGAAGGAGTGGAATTTTAACATAAATACTTTTTAACTCTCCTAAGAGGTTAAATTGAGGTTGTCCCACTACCTTCGGTAACATTAACCTTTTAGGGTATGGTGGTTCCCTAATCAATTGTGTAGGCTGTGTGTTGATAAATGTGTCTTTTTGTGTTTCAGTCGGCATATTAGTAGGATGCTCAGTGTCTTCAATAATGGGGGTTGTTGTATTGGATAAATACTATGGGTTCATCCTTTCTTCATGCACAGAGGATGGAACATCCTCAATGATCAAAGGCTCCACTACCCTCCCTGATCATAAGCGGATATCATTGCAGGGTACAAGAGTAATGGATTAAGCATGCATGTTGCCAGTCTCAAACTGATGGACTGCTTTATTATTTGGTTTAGGGTAAGGTTGAGCAGGCAGCTGTGGTCGTATCGACATATTGGGGACAACATTATTCTGGAGTTTCAGCTAGGACTACTGATAAGGATGAGGATATTGTTGAGGAGGGTATGGTTGATGAGGAAACATTTGATGTGGAAGCTATTGAGAAGGTTGGTTATGGGGAAACTGGTTCCCTAGATGGGAGTTCCTCCATCCATGAGACCAAGAATTTTGTTGGTTTGGTGGCTATGTCTAGGGGTTCTAGGAGTTAAAATTTTGCATTGGAGGTTGAGAGGGGTGCCATTGAGGGTTAGAATAAGATGAAGGGAATTGTGTATTCATGTACTACATATTATTCCAATTATTCATGTTATTTGAAAATGGAAACAAGTCTGGAGTCATACCTTGATTTCGAGGCTGCCAGGGATTTTTCTGTGCAATAAAGTAAGCCGGTTCCACCTATGGAGTTGATGCATGTAGAACTTCCTTCACTTGAGGTAGTGAAGGGAATTCTTTTGTGTCATGGTTTAGCTCACACGTCTGAAACACTTCTACCTTATCGAGAGGGAACTCCTTTAGAGGGTGTTTCTTCCTACATTTAGGGAAGAATACACCAAGTGTGAGATCCTCTACTGCTTGTTTTTGTTTCTCCCTTAGGACATCTATTTTTGAGGAGATGGAGCTCATCATTTCTATATTGAAATTTTCAAGGATATTGCCTATTTCTGCCAAGGTAGCTCCTCCATTAGATGAATTTTGTGCTCTATCGAAGAAACCATGTTCTAATTTGTCACGTTTGTTATTCTTAGAAGATCCTATGGAATACCTTTTGCACAATTCAACGATCTTTTCAAAGGACTCCTTGGAAATATCCCCCTTTACTAACAGGTTTAACATGTCTAGGAAATCATCCCTAATCCCATGAAGTAGGATTATTTTGAGCACATCTAACCCCATATGGTTCTATCCAGCTCTCTGCACATTATATAAAATCCTTTCAACAAAATATTCCATAATTTCATCGTCCCTTTGTACCATTTTAAACAATTCTTCTCTATTGTCCTTGGTATTGCAATAATCCTAATGTTTCTTCAGGAACACCTATTTCATCCGGTCCCAGGTAGTGACAGTTCCCTCTCCCAGGCTCATAAACCAACGTAATGTATTGTCCTTCAGAGTGGCAGGAACAAGTTTTAGCTTCTGCGCATTGGTGGTGTAGTCGTAGCTGCGACAGAGGATGCCAAATTCAAAAACAAATTTGTTCGGATCCTATGCCACTTTTCCATAAAAGCGAGGAAACACCGATGGAGATATATTTTTCATGGGGGCCATCCCTTCTAGCTGTTGAATTGGGAACTAAAGAGTAGAAACTGTCCCTCTAGGCAGGGAATTACCCTCGTGATGATGATTTTCTCCCATTGCTTCTTCGTTATCTTCAGGATCGTGTTTGTTGCTCATATCTTCCTCTGTTTTATCGTCTTCGTCCTTCCATTGACCGTTAAATTTTTGATGGAACTGTGTCCACTCCTCTTCAGTCACAACCTTCCCATTAATGTGATAGATCAAATATCGGTTAGCTGATCCCACAATACTAACTCTGTCTTCCTCCGCAGGGATATCTGAGGGTTTTGCAGCTCTTCGTGTGTTCTCCACTGTAGAGACTGACACTACCACTCCAGGGGTAACTGGGCTTCTTCTAATAGGTGTTTTCTGATAGTGATCCCTAGCAGAAGAATTGGTCCTATCAACCAGCTCGTCAATGAATTTTCTTCTTCCCAATGCTTGATTTCGCCCACGGCCTCGACCAACTGCAATGTTAGTGTTCTGTGGGGTTTTGGGATTTATAAGATGATCACGTTGCACCCTTCTTGCATTCATGCAAACTTAAAAACTAAAGAATAATAAATAAATATAATTACCGGATGCAATTACTACAGGGTCTAATACTTATCCTATCCGGCAATGGCGCCAAAATGTTGGGCACCCTATATGCAATTTAAATAAAGCCAACACACAAAGTGTTCAATATAAATTGTCAACCCAGGGAAGTCTCTTATTTCAAGGATAATGTGCACTATATATGCTTTAAACACTAAGTAGCTAATGCTGTAAATGAATGACCCTACTTTTCTGTTCAGCCGAAATCATCCCATAATCTACTTAATCTAGTTTACCTTCTTTAGAATGCAATCACAAGTACCTTCTTATGATCCTTAATATAGAATTAAAAGATTCAGGAAATAACATCTAGATTAATTTTACAGAAAGTTAAATCCTTAATTACCAAACCATCTAAAGATCCATCTCAACTATCTGAATTCAGCTTATCCTAGAAATTCAAAGTACAGGAATTAAATTCTGCAATTATAAATGTGAAGAAACAAACTACAAAGATCTAAATCAAACAACGATTGAAAGAACTAGGGATGAACAGGGCCATCACAGCTATCACACAGTTGCATAAAAGAAATTTAACCTATACAATTGACTGGCAGACCACACCACTGCAGTTTACAGAAGATGCAATTACTAATTATTCAATTGACACACAACAAATTAATGACTGTTGTATCTCACTGTAAATAAAGGAAATTATCACAAAATCCAACCACACAACAAAATAAATAAAATACCTAATTCACTTAGCAATCCCTATGGGAAGGCGGGCCCAACATTCACACAGAGATGCTGGAAGTAACACACGTTAGAATGAAAAGATCTGAAGAATCAAACTCCTTGTATTAAAATGGCAGATGAGCACACAACCTCAGTCACAGTTGATACAATAATTTGATTAATTTTTCAACCCTTGGCTCGAATGAGTTTCCAGTATTTATACAATTACAATCATAACATCTTCCCACTATTATCGGCAAGCCATGAAGATCTATGATATTTAGGCTTCCCTAATTATGATAAGCTATTACAGTCATGGCAAGATGAGAGAAAAATATATAGGAAGGTTGTTACTCGAGCCATAAATAATGATCATGATCAATTGAGAAGACACCCCATGGATTGCAGCTATTTTTGAGCAGCGCCACACTATTGCCTCTGAATCTGTTGCAGCCTATTGTAACTATCTTTGCACAGCTCGCGTCGAATAGTACCCTTGGACCACGTTCTTTGGACAACAATGGAATTGATGGCAATCACCTCAGCAATGAATGTTCATCCCTCCCTTGGCATGTTCAGCCTACTACACCTATATCCTTTACATCTCAAATTATCTTTATAAAAACACGATATGTTAGCATAATTTAAGATGTAAATATCTGATTACAACAATCCTAAGCATTAATAAAATAAGACAATGATTAACCATACATGTATGAATTGACGGAACGAGTGAAGGAAAAACATATGTTTAGTATACATAATAGAGTAGGATGAGGCAAAAAGAGGTTGGTAAGGGTGGTCAAAAAGGGGTCATTTCTGGGCCCAACACATGCCAGATGGCCGAATCACCATAATTTCCATGAAATACTGAAAGCCATTTATATGCATCCCCATCACCATCACAATAGTTAGGAAAACCTGGGATGTTTGAGAAATCGATAGGCTCAAAAAGTCTGGTTATGTGGGCACCATACTACTCCCTTAATTCATCCATATCAAAAATTAATCATATGCATTTTGATATAACCATTAAACCTTGTACTGAATAGGTGGAGCTGTTAAGTGATGAGATTTAAAGGTTTTAATATGTCGTGTGGGCTCATCTACACACAACAAAACTTCACAAGTTTATGAGATAACAGGGTTTTTATCCCTTCAACGGAGTCGCCATGTGAGAATAAACATATACATTTAAGAACTCTCACAAAAATATAGTTTTTTTTCATTGTAAAAAGAAAAACTGAAAAAAGGTCAGTGGAGTTGCTAGATGAAAATTAAATATCTACTCTAAGCATTCATCAAACAAAGAAAAAACAAAAAAGAAGAAAACAAAAGTCGTACTACGTGAATAAAAAGATTTATCCCTGACAACGATGCCAAAAAGTGTTGCCGCCTTTCACACACCTGGGTTACGTGGCAGAAATATTCAAGGTACTCGGTGTGTCCTTGGGGGCAAGTCTCGAGTCAAGGTTGTCACCTTGTTCTTGACTCCTTCGTTCAGGCTAACTCCTAACGAAGCCAAGGGGGGTAGACCCTATTAAATTACTAAGGCTAATTACTTAGTGTGATGGTTTTATATTGATTAAGTTGTTTAGGAGTTTTGAAATTAACTAGTGGAAACAAAAGATAACAAGATGCAAGATTTAAAGCAGATAAGCACGATAATGACACTCAATATATATATAATCGAAAGAATTGATCAAATGAATCACCAGTTCCTTAAATGGAGTCAAGAGAGAAAATAATGTGCTTGCATGCGCTTGAAAGAATGTTTTGGAAATGTCTCTTGGTAGATTTTAAATTAATGTGGAATGTGAATGAATTAAATTAGGCGAAAAAGGGACTCCAGATATACCCGAGGGGTACTTGGAGTATATGCAAAAGTGAACTTTCATGACTACCTGCAATGTGTTTATGGGCTGGAACGGAGTCTTGGAGACTGTTGTTCATAATGCACCCATCAGGGTGTGACAGAGATCGGTGCCTCTAGGTCACTTTCCAGTTGTTCCCACTCCTTTGGGTATTTTACCACTGCTTGCAGTTTGTTCGAGGCATTGGATTTTCGCCTGATGGTTTGTCGATTTGGGAAGTGAAGACTAATTAATATAGTCACTCAAGTGATTTTGATTCAGCTTGAATGATCAGAGGAACTACATTCAAGTACAGATCATACACACTATATTCTTTGTTATTTTTAGAAAATTTTAAAAGAGGTGTTTTTAGTAAAAAGAAAACCCTCCAGGAACCTCTTTGGGTCCAAGTGGACCTCAATTGAGGAATCAAGGAGGGGTTGATTTTATTATGATTATTAAAAAAATTAATGATATAAGATGAATCATAAACAAATAAGCAAACCACAATTTTCTAATTAGACTACCACGACCCTTTCTTCACCTTTCGGCTCAAAAGGAGGCTCGTGGGGTAAGTATTAAAATTACTTTGAAACCACCAGATATGGAATATGACAATGATTATAATTCAAATTATACTACCCCTACAGATTAGAACTACACTAGATTGAAAAAAGATGAAAAAATGTAAAAAATGACACAGATGCAAATCCCCCCAGGGGGGATGGTGAATAGGCTCAAAAGATCCAGTTCGAAGATATTTTTAATTTTATTAGTAGAAATTACAATATCAGAAAACTGAAATTAATCCACTTGGTCCTTATACAGAATGATACCAAAGGTTTACAAATTGTGAAATTTTGAAATTTCGGGAAGACGGAGATCCCCTGGGGGGTTTCGAATGGTCTAGAAATTATTTCTAGACAGAACCTCCTCCTATTTTATGTTATACCTGATTAAAAAAAGAAATATTATCACAATTAAATATGCCCAAAATTACTTTGAAAGTACTTTTCGATGAACACACTTTTTACCCAAAAATTTTAAGTTAAAACTAGTTTTTAAAGAAGCGGAAAAAGAACCAAGGAAAGCAATATTTCCTTTGGATCTTGGCCTGATTTCGGGGCATCCAATATGAAGCACTTAAATTTCTGAATATAAATTTTTATGTTCTGAGGAAACAACCATGCATTCAACAAGCTTTAGATCTACTTTCATAGTCTTGAAAAATGACAATTTTCCCTAAAACTAGATCTAGAATGCTTGTAAAATTTATTTAGGAATGAGATCTAGTTTATGAGATTTAAGATATAAATATCTATGTAAAATGAATTCTAAAATTGATAGATCTAAACAATTTTAAAGCTGTAAAACAAGTAATTGGACTGATTTTAAAAAGATTGAAGGAGGAGGAGGAAAAGAGGAGCGCTTGTTGCTGGAATGGATCTGCAAAAGAGACTATTTAGTGGAATGTCAAGGGACAATGCCTTCAAGAAATAGTCATATGCCTAGTGGAGTCAAGTTAGATCCACATTTTGTCCAACCCCTGCTACCTGAAAACTAACAAACAATCCTGCACAAAAACCTTATGAGATTTAGATAGAGATATATGAAAAAAGAGAGGGATTACATGCAAATAAACTTACTTAAACATGTATAATCTGAATCTTCAAACATATATGCTATGACATATTGAAAAACAAGTAATCTTACTTGCCCAACTATAACCCTATTGATTCAGCTGAATCGTTCAAGGCTAGACAAGATTCAGATGCAGAAATTAAGAGAAGGATGCCAGTAACAACAAAAGCTACAAGACAATGTTAATTCCACACACATAAGAGAATTACACCATATTGGCCTCCAAAGCTTCAGTTTATTCCAATATAAAAATAGATTACACAGTATTACAACAGCAATAGCTCCTCAATCCAACTCTAGCAAACTCGTAAAGGAGGCAACCATGCCTTATTTATACAAAAAATTGAAACCCCATCCCAGAGGGGGCACAAATCCCAAGGATATAGACAAATCCAGCTGAAGGAGAGTCCATCAATGCCTGATCTGAAGCTGAAATGAGCTTCTACTAAGTCTGAATGTCAATCAGGGGACTGATTGACCTGACACATCAACATGTTGAGTGAATCATCAACCATATATCTCCCAAAATAGCCCACATGTGCGGATGAGAGAGAGAGAGGGCACAATCCCCCATAAAGGAGGTTGAACTTCAACTCTGGATTTGTCCTGATCACCTCCTTCAGTCAAGGATTTGTCAAATCTAGTTAATTTGTTGCCGATGAGACTGATTTCAATCAATTTGGTTGAGAATACATTGATCTAGGATTTTGGATTTGCTCCATTATTCATTCATTAATTAATTAAAATAATCAATAATTGATTTTTTGGTGCTTTCTGACCTGAGTGATGGAAAATCACTCAAAACATGGAAAGAGTGGGTCTATAGGTTTACATGGTGCTCTTAGCTTGAAAATGAGCCCCCCCATGACTGAAACTGATTATTTGGAGCACTTTTATTACAAAACCAATTTTTCCAACTAGAGTATTAAAAAATAGCCTATGTTTTTGTGGAAAAATTAAAATATAAAAAAATTAAAAAAATTAAAACAATTATAAAAAAAAACTAGTGGGACTTAGACATGTTCATATGACTCGAACATGATGCCTAGCATGTTTATACATTGACACATAGACTCTAATAACCTCAATAGGACAAAATGCCAAGCTGAGCACCCGAACTTTGGAGGTATTGAGTGAAAAAATCAGAAACTATCAGTCGTTTATTCAAGAAACAATAATAACCAAAGGGAAAAAACACCCTGGGCTGATCGGATTGACAAATCGGGTCTAGGAGACTGAGTCTTTTACAGACATTATCATGCTAGAACATTTATTATAACTCCCCCAATGGGGTATGAACATGTGATATAGTACAACAAAATTTTCAAGAAGCAAGACTGAAGGCCTTCTGAAGTTTGAACAAGATATCCTTGTCCGGTTCACCAGGATCACTTGATAAAAAACCACTAAGTACAACTTCAATGGTAACAGGTCTGTCCAATTACAAATGAAGAATCCTCAACCAATATAATTAATTGATCGAGGATCTTGTTATAATCCACTAATAGGATTAGTTAATAAAAGAATAATTTATTTTGAATCTACAACTAACTGATAACTTAAGTGAGAGTTTAGATGAACCTATGTCTTTTCCATAAAGCTACCATTGCAGCACATATCAAACAACATGTATTACAACTTATACAAAGATATTAAAAACAAAAGAGACGCTTTATTTCCACGATCGTAAGACCATCTACGATGGAATCTGAGGGTTACACTATAATCCCCATAAGTAATCATACATAGTAATTTCCAAAATAACATTGGTTATAAACTAGCCGAGACAAGTTCCCAATTCTTAAACTATCGAAAGGGCATATCATAATATATATTTATACATGCATACAGTGTGGTTATAATACCATTATTAATGGCTTCCACTATGAATTAAAAACCAAAACTGTATTGAAATTACACAGGAATAAGACCCGTCAAGGGAACCTAAAACAACATACTAGGGGTTAAACAAAAAGAAAAATTAATTCATCTCATTATAGTGCCAAGTTATGACTTTAATCCAACACAACTCGAAAGGGGTTTCCAATACATTTAATGGCTAGCTTATTTTTTTTTAAATCAAAACCACTTGTCTTTTTCGTTGCGACCCCGTGAAACCTCACCTAACAAAACATATAACCAAGTGAGAGGGGATAACCTTGAGTTATTTTAATAAAGGAAATTGTAAATACAACCAAAGAACTAGTTAGAACAACTTACATAGGCATTTGGAAAAGGGGTCATGGGAGGAGGTGACCTTGTCGATTCCTCTTCAACTCTGAAACCTGCAACAAAACCCTATTTAATCAGTACTCAGTTTCTTCATTAAAGATTGATAAACCAAAATAATTTGCAGAAGTTTGTTTTCCTTGGCGTGTTGGCATTGAGAGCCAGGGGTCTAGTCCTCCAAGCTCCCTTATCTCTTTGTATCCCGCAATCACCAAAGAAAAACCCTCAGTGACGTTTTAACAAAATGTTTAAACAAATGGATAATATTACAACTTAGTAATCTTGCTCACTTGCTGAGTCAAGCTAGCCGTGTGATGGAAAACTTGACAAGCTCGTCGAAGCTCTGGTACTGTGAAGAGTTGGTTGAGGAAGCCTCCAAAATAAAATACTTCACACGATGACATCAACATAGTGAGAGTGCCTAAACACACACCATCAATGCAAGAAAAATGAGAGCAACTTTCATAAATAGCAGAGCTTGACTGCAAACATCCTCTGACCACTTAGCATACCCAAACACGGGATAAGGACAAAGTAAAGACATTCAAAATGCCTTTTCAAGCTCAAGTAAGTCTCACCCTCCACGTGTAGAGAAGGTTTCACATCACTTAATACCTCATGGGTCCTAGTTGCGCTTCCAACTAAGAGCCACGACATGTTTAATGTTAGCTGGAGTACAACTTAAATATCATAACAAAAATCATTGATAAAGAAATCATTGCGAATACAAACCTTGGATCATGTATTAAAAACCAATCATAGCCTATGCCTTGGATCTTCATATATATATATATATCTGTGTGTGTGTGTGTGTGTGTGTGTGTGTGTGTGTGTGTGTGTTACACAACCTTATATTATGCCAAATCAACCGTTGCATTGAAATCACATAATATAAACGTTTGCCCTTATGCTTTAAAATTTGATAATGTTGTTTGGGATCTAATGCCATCATGGGTAATGGCTAGACCCATAATTATCTAGTGTATGTCATAAAACATGTTTTGTACAAAATCCAAAACCTTAGAATTAGGTTAGGCTAAGGTATTGGGAGGGGTTTTATTTAGATTTAAAAATCAAACATTAAAATTGTAATCACACTAAAACTTGGTTGCTTGCATATCAGCCTTAAACCATGATAACATCATTAAGATAATAACCACTCATACGTATAAAAGAACTAAAGAGGAACAATAAAAAAAACACTTGTAGGATATGTATAGAGTTGCAGTAATGTAAAAACATGCGGTCCCATGAAAAGTACAAGTAAGTAAACCCGCTTTCTAATCATGGTAAGAGATAATTGTATGGGTAACCATACTTCACAAACCCTAAGCCTCTCATTCTTGGGGGAAGGTCTTACATACATAGTGTAACTATGTTAAGGCTAAGCCTTGAAAGTAAGATAATCGATTTCATAAACAAGTAAACAAATTACATCACCTGAAGGAGTATGGCTGAAGGTTTCGAAAGGAACTGGCGATCATAAACATCAAAAAACCCTTTTGTAAGCAACATGGCAATAGATTTTAGAACCAACAGTAAATTAAACATAGAATTTTGCGAAAGTAAATGTAAAAATAACACATAATTTTTTTATGTGTGGTTTTTAGGTGTGTTACAATGGTAAACGTACGTAACAAAATAAGAAGATCAAGAAGAAAAGAAAGGCATGTGAAATCATCCAATAAATTAAAAAAAAAGGGAAGAAATGGTGAATCAGAGGCATGCTTCAATTCCAATCATAACAGATGACATAATCCTTTTACCAATTTACAACAAGATAAGCATAAACATTCAATAGAAGAGCCCTCATTTCATTGATAATTTTAGGGGCTATATATAGTCCATGGGCTATATTAAGGGGGTTACTAAAATTTAGTGGGATATTTTCTTATATGGAGAGGGTTTTTTCAGCTAAATTATATTCGCCCAATATTTATTAAAAAAAAAATACTAAATGAATAGCCTCCCCTATATTAATGAGGAAAATGAAAAAAAAATATTCTCTCCCGAGCAAAATCTCCCTCCAATCTATCTTTCACCTCCAATTTCTAGAGAAAATCTAGTAAAGTCATTCTTTCTCCCCCAAGTTTCAATAATGGAGGCTCCTAGGGTTATTTCTCCCTCAATTTTCCTTGTAATTTAGGCATATAGTTTCATTTTCCTGTATTTTTAGTCAATTTCATGTGATACCTGTTTTCAACCCTTGGTTTCTACTATTGGAGGGAAAATAAGAGGCTATTCTTCTATATAAAAGGCTACAATGATTCATAGTTCACCCACATTGGGTTGCACTTATAGGGTGAAGGTTCTGTTTGACGTGATTCCATTTTTCATTCATAGTTTTCTCTACATTTTAATATTTGCATAACATCTCCATTGCTGAAAGATCAAGTCTTGAAGGGGAATGCCACACATGAAATTTATCAAAGAATACAAACTCATATCACCCTTTTCATCCAGTAATTAACATGGTATTTTTTTTATCAATTTTTTTTATCCTTTTCATCCACAGTTACAATAGATTATTATATTGCAAATTTACCTTTTATCATGCTCTTTATCAAGGATGTTTTTTTAGTCTTGTTAAATTGCAAAGAACTATTGATTCTTAGGGATGATTTGGTGTTATTAGGGTTTTATTCTATCCTAGGATTATTGGTTCTATGAAAGTGTTATAGAAGTTGAAATATATGATTTATTTTATGTCTTGTCATGTTTAAACTATCAACTCACATTTATATGTTGTTAGTGGATGCTACTGTTGATGGAGAGACACCACCTCAGTTTATTTGCGAAAAAATAGTATTTAACCGAGTAGTTCTCATGATATGTGTTATGATGAATTAATTTTCTCTCTATTCATATCAGTGTATGTTCTTATTTCTAATAGCCATTGTAAGTTTCTAACTAACTCTAAAATTTCTAAATTAAATGACATAATTCATATTTTGATTGTCAACAAAAGAAAGGAAAAAGTGGCATTCATATCTATAAGCATATAAGCAAGTTATTTTTTCTTAAAGCATAGCTTAAAAATGAGAGATTGGGAAAATAACCTATTGGGAATTCATACACTATATTTAGGTTCTAGGTCTCGATAATACTCCACGTTATAATAATGGTTTGTGGGTGCCATAATCACTCCACATTGTAAAGTGTTTGAATCTATTAGTTTGTTGCTATGTCAAGATTTGGGTCCCCACATGTCTGTTGGACCATTAAGGCATGAGATAAAAAGTGGAGTCCCCACTTTCCATATATCTAGTTAGTGTAGTTGTGTTTCATCAACAATTCCAGTTGCGAGTGACCCAATATTGGTTATGAAATGTATAAATAAATCTCTCATCTCCTCATACATGCATTTGTTCATTTGAAGTCTAGGGGTTGATACATTCAAGCTTTGGTATATGCTCCTCTATTGCACTACCTTAGTAATTTGCTGAATAAAAAGTTGAATCTTCCTAGAAAAAGATTCACCAAGACATTACAAGATTTTATAGTTTGATGAAATATTTTCCACATTTTTACAATATTTTATAAATAAGTGAAATATTTGCCAATATTTTATAATATCTTATAGTTTAGTGAAATAATTTCCAAGATTTTACAATATTCTATAATAGAATGAAAGAATAACTAAACTATTATATATACATATCATATTATTGATCAAATAACATTCAATTTTCCTATATATTAGGGAGATTCTCCCATTTATTATACATATAATTTTTGAGGGTGTTCTTAAAATGATCCTTGCTTCGTTTTCAATGAAATGGATGAAGAAGCCCCTCATGGCCTTAGTCAAGAAGTAAAGTGTAGGTGTTCATTAGGATATGTTGCAATTCCAAAACCAAGTAAGTTCCAAAAAAATTTACCACCATTTGAAAATCTTGTGGATGAGGAAACATGGGAACTTTGGCCTATAGTAGTTATGCGTCAGATCATGAAATATTATATTTAAGACAGTAAGAACATTTTGGTGAATAATTTCTTGAGGTCCAACCTACTATTGAACATGTAAATGTTTTTGAGACCATCCATAAGGAAGTCTAGCCACCTCCATCTAGCTAGCATCAAGGGATAGACAACCAAATGCTCCTGTTAAATCATCATAGCGTATTGGTGAAGTGTTTCATGCTACTGATGCAACTCTATTACCTCAACTTATCCCAATGTGTTGGAGTAATCTAAAGAATATTCAAGTGGATGAAAGTGTCATTAGTTCCCTTAAAGGTGATTTATTTAAATATAATATTTCTTATTAGAATCGACCAATAATTAATCGTTACCTTTATTCAAAATGTGATGTTGACAAATGTAGGTTATTTTTATATCTTTCCTAAAATCTAGATTTTTTTATTGTTGTTAGAAACCAATTATACATTAAGGTAATAAATAATTAGGGCCCATGTAATCATATTGTTAAAATCCTAATAGACACTTTAACATAATGAATAAGAAATTTTTTTCTAAAGATCACAATGCAGCTTGCCATCTATTGTCACAAGCAATTATAAACAAGAACAAAATACATATTCATTTGATGAATCCTACATCCAAACTTTTTAATATGAATGTGAATACACTTTGTAATTATTTTATTAGAAGAGAACAATTTCACACAAATGACCATATGAATTTTTGGGCTTTCATTGTTATGTTTTTGTGTTTTGACATGAAACTAACTGATTTAGTTATGGGACTAGTGCAAATTTTGCATGATAACACCAAGCATTCTTCAAACCAAAAGGATGCAGTAAAAATGAGAAGAGGCTATAGGGACCATGATCCACACATTAAACACATTCTTGGACAACCCAAATAAAAATATATGAGCGATTAAAGAATGAACAAAAAGAATTGAACCTGGGACAAAGATATTGAGATAAAGGAAATCCTTGATGTGTTCAAATAAATAAACTTCACAACACTTGTTGTTGTACATATTTTCAGGAAAAATATATAGATAGCTAATTAATTCACCTCTGATTAAAGTATTGACCAAGGTAGGTAAAATTCGAGTTGCTACACTATATGTGCAAATTAAGATGATCTAAGGAGAAATTCCTATGGTAATTTCAAAGAGATACAATACAATTCTAATATGATCTAGTTCACTGAGAATAAGTTTCTATCAATGCGTAAAGAGAGTCATAAATAAATAAAAGTAATTATTGACCCATTCATTGAGTAAGAAGAGATATTAAAATCCAATTTATAAACGCATTCATTCCCCAAAGCCAATTATATTATGCAGTCAAAAGTCAAATACAGGAAGTCCTATGTTTACAAACCAATTTCAAGAAGTCTTAAATAACTCTTCAAAGACAATCAACACTTTCTAATTTCCATAAATATCAGATTCTAGATAACTGATATAATTCTAAACCTGTATTCTTAATGAAAAATATCTAAAACTATTTCAACATTTCAAATCAAACAATCACAACTTATTCATGCTACAAATCAATTAAATTTGCAAAAGGATTCCAAACAATATAAAAACTATCATTCAACCTTCAATATCATAATAAGAAAATCACTTTATATCTAATGACTATTGTAAAATAAATACCAATCTTAACCAAATGCCATTGTTTTCAAATTGAAATAAAATAAATTAACTGGGAAAACTTTCTAGATATTTAGCTTTCTACTAGATTTAAAATGAACTATCTCTAATTCATAAAAATAGGGTATGAAAGAGCTTATCCACTATGTGTCCAAAACAACTCGGAACGATTTATTATCTTATCTAAAGATTCATGCAGTGAACTTGGGATAGGATATAACTTTCTTAGATTTATCCAAGTTTCAACAGACTGTGAATGATCTAGGTTTTCATCAAACTAATTAAAAACACACCACACACTATTATGGTTAAACTTCTAAATTGGTTAGCTACATACTCTAACCAGCTATTCCACAAACCTTAAATTACATTATCCAAAACATGATTTATTTAAAAGGAGAAAATAGGTTCATATATGCAATGTTCCTAGGGTTGATCCTTTTATCCTACTTATACATTCTGGAATTAAAATCAAAAGACTAGATCCTTGTTGGATAATAACTCCCGAATTCATTTATTCCATTGCAAAATCATTTATTTATACATTACATATGCTGGTTGAGTTTCATCTTCCGACCATCCTTTTCAGCTTCCTACATAACTATTCATTTTCCTTTATTTATTTACAAGATATAATCCTGATGGATTATATTCCAACAATCCGCCCCTTAGTCCGAAGGGGTGTTAGTAAGTCTGAGCATGTTTCTGAATCTTTCAAACTTTTCTCATCCAAGTGCTTTGGTGAAGATGTCTGCAACTTGATCATTTGTGGAACAATGTCGAAGATGGACTGTCTTGGCCTCTACATGATGTTGAATCAAATGATACTTTGTGTTAATGTGTTTGGTTCGATCATGGAATCTTGGATTCTTAAGCCAGCTTGATTACAGAAGTATTGTCGATCAATAATGGAGTGGAGTTCTCTTGTTTTTCTTGCAAATCTTCAAGTATCTTCCTGAGCCATACTATTTATTTCATTGCTTTAGCTGCAGCCACATATTCTGCTTCTATTGTTCAATCTGCTGGAACTGACTATTTGCATGATCTCCATGAGACAGCTGCTGATCCAAGACTCATAGTGTATCCAGAAGTTGATACTCCTGTCTCCTTATCACCATCAAAATCTGAGTCTGAGTACCCAATAATTTTGAGGTCATCCACCTTAGAGTACTTGAGTCCAATGTCTTGAGTCCCCTTCAAGTATCTTAGAACTCTTTTTGCAGCTGACCAGTGTCCTTCACAAGGTTTATGCATGAACCTTGAAAGTATGCCAACAACATAAGAAATATCTGGTCTAGTTGTTTTAAGGTAGATAAGTCTTCCTACAAGTTGTCGATACTTGGTCGCATCTTCAAATTCTCTTCCTTCGCTTGATGTGAGCTTCATTTTCTGTTCCATTGGAGTAGAGATAGGGTTGCATTCTGTCATGCAAAATTTGTTTAGTAGTTCTCCAACATATTTTTTCTGAGATAGGAATATGTACTTAGGATGTTGAGTGACTTCAATTCCTAAGTAATAGTGGAGATGTCCCATATCTGTCATTTCAAAGATATTTTTCAAATCTTTCTTTATGGATGCTATATAGCTCTCATTGTTCCCTGTCATCAAAAGATCATTTACGTACACCACAAGATACACAATAGATATTCCAACTTTTTTATAAATAGTGTTGCATCATCAAGATCAAAATGTTTGAAATTTAACTTCAAAAGATGCTCAGTTAATTTTTCATACCATGCGCGAGGCGCTTGTTTTAGGCCATACAAGGATTTGACAAGCTTGCATACCTTTTGTTCTTTTCCTTTCACAACAAAGCCTTCTGGCTAAGACATGAAGACATTCTCTTTGAAGTCTCCATTGAAGAAAGAAGTCTTCACATCCATATGATGAACTTTCCACCCATTCTGAGCAGCTAAAGAGAGTAAGGTACGGATGGTAGCCCATTTTGCTGTAGGAGAAAACGTTTCTTCATAGTCAATTCCTTCCTTCTGTGCATAGCCTTTTTCTACAAGCCTCACTTTGTGCTTGTCAAGTGAGCCATATGATTTTTATTTGTTCTTGTACACCCACTTGCAGCCAATTGGTTTGGTTCCAACTGGAGGGTCAACCAGCTTCCAAGTTCCATTCTTCATGAATGCATCATACTCATTCTGCATAGATTCTTTCCACTCAACTCGAGTAGAAGCTTCTTCAAAGGAAGTTGGTTCAAATTTAGCAGATAAATTAAATTCACAATAAAATGATACATCCATGTCATCACCTAAATTATTCGCTTCTCCTCCATCTTCATGTCTTTTCAAACTTCTCGTTCCTGTCTTTCTAACTTCATCTAGATGGACACTTTCAAGTGTCTTTGTGGCCCATTTAGGAATCTTCCGTGATGGTCCTGGTTGATCAGCTGGTGGTGCTTCATCATTGATTGAGAGTCTTCCAATTCTCTCAATCACATCATCCATTTGAATCTCTTGTTCAGGTGAAGTAGCAGGAACTTCTTCATGCGGGGTAGTTGGTGCTTCATATGGAAATTCCAAAGTTTGATCCAGAATAGGAATCCCCCCTTCAAGGTTTGGAATTTCATATTCATTTTCATAATATTTCTTTGGATGAGGATAATTTTCCAAACAATCAAGCTATCTCTCAATGGATTGGTCATTTTTATTAGTCTCAAGAAAAATGACATCTCTGGAAATAACAAACTTCTTGTTTACCTCATCATACAGATGGTATGCCTTGGAGTTTTCTTCATACCCCAGGAAAATTCATTTTCTGCTTCGAGCACCAAGCTTGTTTCTTTGCTCCTTTGGAATCAAGGCATAACAGGTGGAACCAAAAACTCTGAGATGCCTGATTGAAGGGAGATGGCCAAACCACATTTCATGTTGAGTATTGTTTTCAAGAGCATTTGAGGGACTTCTGTTTCTCAAATAGGCTGCACATTTCACTACATCAACCCAAAACATTAGTTTTATATTCTTAAAAAACATCATTGAGCGAACCATATTCATTATGGTTCTGTTCATTCTTTCTGCTACACCGTTTTGTTGAGGATTGTAGGGAACTGTAGTCTAATATGCAATTCCATGTTGGCGAAGATAATATTAAAAAGCATTTGAAGTGTATTCTTTTCCATTGTTAGTACGAAGTGTACCAATTTTAGATTGTGCTTGTTTTTCTATCAATGCATGAAAGTCCTTGAATGTTCGAAATGCTTCTGATTTTGTCTTTAATGCATAAATCCAGCACATTCTTGAGTAGTCATCAACAAAGGTCATAAAATACTTATTCCCATTTGCAAAAGGAGTTGGCATTGGGCCACATAAATCAGAATGCACTAATTCTAATTTCCTACTTGCTCTGAAATTAGATTCATGGAATGGCAGCTTACTATGTTTCCCTAATATACATGCATCACATTTGCTCTTCTCTTTGGGAATGGTGGGCAAACCAAATACACCATTCTTTATCAACAAACAAAGACTGTTATAATTCAAATGACCAAATTTTGCATGCCAATAAACTTGATGACAAATTACCTTCTCCATGCTGAGAGAGGTAGGCATAGTTCTGAACTCTTGCAGATTAGCTTCAGCAGCTTCCCATCTTCGTATCCAGTCATGATGACTTGGTTGTCAGAGGACTTTCTTACATTAGAGGAAATTTCAACTCAAAATGGGCCTTGTAACTTTTATTCAAATTCCATGTCATCATGTGTTAGCCAATGAAATTGCTTTAAATTTGAAATACCGTATAGGTCTTAAACATTTCTTTAATATAAATTTGGGGATAGGTATCATAAAAAAAACTACTTTTTGTGTTTGTATTTTTGACATATCTCCCCGTGTTTTTACTCAAATTTCGATCGAGAGAGCTCATTGGATGCGGAATTAAATTCCGCATCAAACGAGTACCCACTCGGCATACTTTTGATGGACCCCGCTACCCCCAAAAAAAGAAATACCTGAAAAAATGGAATGATGATGTCATCATTCCATTTTTTCAGGTATTTCTTTTTTTTGGGGTAGCGGGGTCTGTCAAAAGTATGCCGAGTGGGTACCTGTTGGATGCGGAATTTAATTCCACATCCAACGAGCTCTCCTGATTGAAATTTGAGTAAAAACATGGGGAGATATGTCAAAAATACAAACAAAAAAGTAGTTTTTTTCTTTTCTTCCTCCAAAATTAATAAATATTATTTTATTTTTTTAACTATTATTTTATGAGTTCATTTTAGGAGGCCCATTTGGAGTTGAAATTTCCTCTAATGTTTCTATGATTCCATCAAACATGTGGATGGAATGGCCTTGCTGTCGAATCTGCACCAAGGAGAGCAGGCTTCTCTGCAACTCTGGAAGATAAAGAACATTCTTCAACAAGAAATCAGGGAATCCAGGCATCTTCAGCCGAATGGTTCCCATTCCCTTTGGTTTAAGACTTGACTTATCTGCAAATTAAACTATGCCATTTATTGTTTCATTAAGTTCTTCAAAATAGTCTTTTCTAAAAGTCATGTGTGATGTTGCACCAGTATCAACTAGCCAACAATCTGTGTAAGATGAAAGTGAAATCATTTAATTAATACCAAGATTACAATGTGCAACAATACAATGAGTAGAATCTGAAGATTTACTAGCATATTGGTTCTTATTGTCATCTTTCTTCTGGTTTTGTCTGTCTTTGATGGAGTCCCACGAAGCCCAACATTGATCTGCTATGTGTCCAATCTTTCCACAATGCTTGCACTTCAAATCTGATCTTTTGTTGGAGTTGTTTCTACCTCCTCTACCTCTGAAGTTTCTTCTTCCTCTGCCTCTCTCTTTGCCAGAGAGAGTGGCACCAACTCCAGATGCTATAGATTGCATCTTCTGCAACTGCTAGTGTAATTTACAATAATGAACTTAATATGAAAAAGAGAATGATATAATAGAAAAACAATAACCTTGTAGGTCTATAGTCTCTGCCAAGGTGATTTACAATCTTAATATCTCAACTTCAAGTTTTAAAGTGATACAATGACAATATCATTGACCAACAACACAGAGGAGAAAAAATGTAGTAATTCCAGGTTTATACATTTCAAGATTACAGCAGCATATATCTTCCACCGAAGTCTTATATATATCATATATATTAGTCACGGTCCTTTTTACTCATTGTAAATGAAAAATACTTGCTGACTTTTTCCTTTACATCCACGCATAGAAATTAGGGTTTTTGTATTTCAACGAACAAAAACGTTTTACCTCCCCTTAGCTGAATACATGAGAGCTTCTTGTGATTGAATCTCATTCAAGCTCAGTTCATAGGCACGAGCTCTCACCTCAAGTTGTTATTGTTATAGTGGATTTCACCACTCTAGGTGAATCACACTTTGTATGGCCTTCCCCTGTCTCGCTGCAGACTCTTTAGACCCCATGGACCATATTTTATCCTTTGATGTTTCCTTGATCATCCCTAAAACTATATAAAAAATGATATACGCGGATTTTTACCCGATAACCGCGTACATACGTGGGTTTGACTCCTATAACCACGTACATACGTGGGTTTGACTCCTATAACCACGTACATCGGGATGTGTGCATAATCCAAATCCTTTTGGAGTTTTCCTTGACATGGATCCGACTCATTCGACTCCTGGCCTTCGATATGCCTTGAGATCGTTCGGATTCGACCCTTCATTATCCCTTGTGAAGCTATATAAGGAACCCCTTGGTACATTGAAGGCATAAGAGAGAATTGAGAGCAACGAAACTATAGTCCATTGTTGCCAGAACTTATGCTTGAGTCTGCATCCCTTTGTCCCTTTGGAGCACTTTTGTGTTCTTCCCAAGCTTGCCTTTTGCTAGTGAGCTTGCTATCGTGAGATGGAGGATTGAGGTTGTGGAGGCCCAAGTGGGGGATTCAGTTTCTCCGGTTCGCAGACGTGCTGTCAGAGGTTGTATCTATCTTGTAATCTCTGATTTATATTAATAAGAACTATCTTTTCCTGTCTAATGATGTGTATTTGATTGAATATTGTATCCATTGGAATATGTCAAATGCTTTTACATTATTGATTATATATGCTAGAATAGATCTAACACCATGATATATAGTATGCTTGTATTATTTACTTGTTGTTGAGGAAGTATTATATCAATTCAAGCTGAAGATTGGAAAGCTCAACGGGGATCTACTTCAACCGTCCGGAATAAGGTACGTGGTCTGATCCTTTAGTGTTAGACATTTTATTTCTATTGCATATTGGGAAAGATTGATTTCTAGAGTCAAAGCTGTCTGTTGTGGTACCCCAAGCCATAGGAATTTCTCTTCATAATAGAATTGGCGACTCCACTGGGGAGTTCCTAGTAGTTGTCCTTTGGGGGTGATATTCTCAGCATTCAATGTATTTGAATTGCTCTTTCTCTCTTGTTTCTGTGTCGGGTCTGGGGGCATATATGCCTGGTAGAGTCTGATTTGAATGAAGTTTGTCTCAGCCTGTCTATGTGCCTTGTTTTATTCACCTTTTTCTTCTTGTACACGAGTTTTTGATTTACAGTCGCGTATACACATGGTTTCCTCTGTGATTTCCACGTATACACGCGGGTTTACTACAAACAGTCGCATATACCCTCGTTTTTTCCCTTTTTGTGGAAGTTAATTAGTTGCTAGGTGAATGCTGTTAGTTGTTGAGTCTCCTTTGGCATTGCCCGAGTCTGTTTTGACCTCTGTTTCTGACTGGAAACGTTTTTTTTAGCGTAATTTTTTTTTTAGGTTTGTCATGGCATTTTTTATTTTTTGTTTGAGATTAGTGCATTAGAGTTCTTTTACCTTAGTGCTTTGCTTGGATGCTGTCTATGTGTGCTTCCAGAGTCTGGGGGTGGTAGAATCATTCTTTTGCTTTTTGCATCTCTTATATTTTCAAAAAATCCAAAAACATTTGCTTATCATAATGCATTTCATTTTGCACTTTGCATTGTACTTGCACTAGATCTAGATTTGCTTTGGAGTACTAGTTAGGACTTCATATAGGAAAAAATTGCATTCATCATTTGAAGAAAAATTGTGCATTTCACGTAGTAGCATACCCTATTTACATGGAAACAATGCATTTTCATTGATTTCTACGGTGTATATTTTACTTCATGTCGCGCCATAACACCACTAGTTGCACGACCATATCCTATTTTCGAGTAATAAAGCCAACTAAAATCAACGCTAATTAAAATGAATTACACTCTTTTCTTTTTTAGGGTGCACCAACAAGCTTAGGTTTTAGGATCTTGGAATATTTCATTGTAAGTCAAATCTCCAAGATCACTAAACAACAACATCTAGGTGTCTGTCCAGGGAGTGTGTGAAATCCTTGGTATAACCATCGTTCTCAGGATCCTCCTCTCAAACGGGAGTTAAGCATGAGGTAGTGTGAGCGGTTATTGATTGGGATGACCCCTAGTCATAACTGAGTAGCACCAGAGATATTTCTAGGATTGTATTCGTATCTGGGTGCTCTTTCGAGAGTTTCGGGCTTTGCTACCCTGTCGATACAGTCAATCCTGCCAGCGACTGTCCGCCTGAGCTTTGATTATATTGAGGTGACCTTAGTGACCTTACCTAGGATATTGAGGGGGTACTTGTAGAGTTTATTCTGCAGGTGTCCTAGCCAGGTTGGGGTCGGACAGCACAGTCGCTTTACGCGTTGAAGCTGAGGGCCACAATAATTGGTTACGTACCTCCGCTTGTTGTGTATGGGAGTCTCAGGCCTCTCCTAGGCGAGACATACCTGCTTCATTCGGGAGCTCACTTATCCAGCCCTTGTTTGCTTACATTTGGCTTTAGATTTTATTAGTGATTGTTCTGTGCATGCTAGTTGGCCTAGGGTTTATGTAAATAGAGAGTCTTTGCTATTTTTGTTTTGAATCATTGTGGATTCGAGTGCAGTTTCGTGCCATTCTCGTCGATTAGCGGGACTTTCGCCTTCCACTTCTCCTCCACCTTTAGGAGAGAGACCTAGACAGTCTAGGTGGAGTATGTCACACACTGATTTACACACCATGGAGGATCATTCAGAGACTATTCCTGAGCCACCTCCTCTCCTTCGTGTTGACGATGGGGAATTTACTCCTACATACGATCCTTCACCTGACCTAGCTGAGTTCGGTCCTGTGATTTCCCAGATAGGATCTTTGCATGATAGACCTACTAACTATAGGGATGATTCCCCATTGACACATTACCAGTATGGAATGCTGGAAGATGCCGAGACTCACTTTGAACATGCCAGCACTAGCTACGGTAGTTATGCTACGACTCGTTTTCCTATGCATGATTCTACATTTCATGTCGAATCTGAATTTGAGCCTAGCACTATGCCTGGGGGAAATCCCATTCCTTACCTTGCAGAGAGGTTTGGGAGTACTAGTCACATTGGACCTTCTGTCCCAGTGGTGTAAGCTACATCTCATCCCCCTCCTAGGTGTAGGGTTAGTGATCCGATTAGGATACTAGGTTCGAGACGGGTGACGATAGGTGGTAGTACATATCTTATTACTCAGATTCCTTCGTCCTCGGTTTTGAGTTCTTCAAATGTACATCCTCCACCTTATCCATGTGGTCCTTCAAGCTGATATATGGCTACGAGTCAGGTCCATACTGTGGTTACTAGGCCGATTGTGTCTCAAGTTCATATACCACCCGCTGCTTCGGGAGGCTATATTCACGCTTATAGTGGTCAGCTAGTTACATTCGGGGCATATATACCTACTTCTGGTATGTATGTTCCCCCTTCCAGAGCTTATATTCCTACCTACAGAGTGTCCCATGGGACATCGCATGCGATGACCTATGGACCTTATTACGGTTCGCAGTATGGATAGGTTTCTTCACCTTACGAAGGCGGGTATCAACAACCTGCGTACTCTCCTAATTATGGCTTCGTAGCTCCTACTAGTCAAGGTCCACCTTACTATGGTACTTCCATGTCACCTTATACAGGTCAGACAGGAGGAGGACACTATGACCAAGGCCATGGTGGTCCTCAAACCTGTGTGAACCAGGGAGCGATCCATCGACCTCATCATCCTAGGCTCCCTTTCCTCACGACGCTTAACCTTCCTGACTTATCGAGACTTACGAACGATCCCGTGGCTCATGACCTGGCTTGCCCGGCTATCCCTACCGAGCTTCCTTCGGTCATACCTAAGTTCGAAGGAAAACCAGGAGAGGATCCGAGCAAACACGTTACCACATTTCACCTTTGGTGCTCTTCAAATTCGTTACATTAGGACTCAGTCCACTTGCAACTATTTCAACACACCCTCATAGGGCCTACTGCAAAATGGTATATAGAGTTACCAAAGGGAGATTTTACCTTATTCGATGATCTTGCGATGAATTTTCTTAATCACTTCCAGCTACCAGTGCGCTATGACGTTGGTACTGAACTCTTGTCGACATTTCGGCAAGATAAAGCCACCCATATTTCTGATCATATTCAGGAGTGGCATAGATGGAAGAGATTAATTAAAGCCTTTATACCATTGGAGTTCCTTCTCGAATCTGGTTCCTCAAGTCTTTATTTCCATATATCGCGAAGGATGTTTCTACATCCGGAGTGTAGAATGAGGAACAAGCAATCTTTAGGGCACAGGAACTGGACTTGATTTATGCTCAGTCTGGTTTGTTGTATGAGATTATTCCCAATGCTCCTCATTCTAGTTTCAATCCCAAGGTCAAACCTAGACAACATGTTGATGGCATTGTGGGTTGTGCAAGTGTGAAACCTGCAGATTCAGTTGCAAAACAAGTTAGTCAATTGTCGCTCAACAACTCTGCTTCGGGACAAGCTATGGCTTCGTCTCAACCCACCCAAATGGCGAGTGTACTTTCTGTGCAATCGTTGGACCAAAAGGGTAACCAGCAACCCGGACGGAATATAAAAAAGGGTAAGAATAATAATTGAAAGGGTGGGAATGGGAATGAGAATGCTTCCAATAATGACAAGAATGGTCAAAATGCTAGTGGGTACAAGCAAATGAAACATAAGGTTAATTTCCCTTGCAAGCTATGTAAGGATGATCACCTCACTTACTTGTGCCCTCGAATTGAGGAAGCTTCGAGACTCTTAGCACAAGGCCCAGCTGTGCTAACGAACCCTTTACCACATAACCAGAATATGAACTCGAAGTCCTAGGAGAAATCTAGTGAGAATGATCCACCAGAGGCTAGTGCTCATGGGTGCATTAACATGGTCCGTGCTGCCAAGGTTGTGACTCATGCGAAAGATTATGGATCGTCACAACCCAACCTAGGCAAAAAACCTGATACACTAGGAACCCCTTTGCGCATTGAGAAACCTGTGGATAAACCTGAGGCTACACCTCGCATTCCTAAGGGGGTACTTAAGCACTCGGGGCATAATCCAAATGCCTGAGCCACCCAAAATTATTCAGTTGTTGAGTATTTGGGCCATACTCCTTGTGCGATGTCTGCATTGGAAGTGCTTCAGAGTTGTCCTTCGCAAAGGAAGGCTTTGCTTTCTACTCTTGGTGTGAACGGTGATGATTCTTCCTCAGTGATCAAATTTGAAACCATAGGTCATCATCCTCGATTGCCCTACTATGTGTCACTTTTGGTACACGTAGAATGTCTTAATATGATCATTAAGTGCACTGTGATTGACGAGGGCGCTGCTACATCTGTGATGTCTTTGTCCTATTGAAAGGGTTTTGGTTCTCCTGAGTTGTCGAAATCAGTGACTATGTTAACTACTTTTGATGGGATATCTTTTAGGCCACATGGCATCATTCCGTCCCTTAAATTCCGTTTTGGGGGGAAGACCGTTGCGATAGAGGTTGAGGTGGTTGATGCACCCCTCGACTACAATCTCTTGCTGGGTCGGAACTGGATTTATAGTATGCAAGCCATTGCTTCTTCCATGTTTCGCGTTGTATGCTTTCCTCATAACGAGAAGATTGTAACGATTGATCAAATGACATTCAAGAATTCCCCTATTACTTCATCTTTGGGAGCTTCGGTCCCGGTCATTTAACACTATCAGCCGGCAACTGGGAGTGTGGGTGTAGGCATGTATCCATCCCTCATGGGAAGCTTTAGTTGTCCTGCGCCGGTCCTCATGATAGGATCTTTTTTCGATAAGGCTTTGAATTCTATGACCTCAGTTTCTTTTCGCACGACTCATATGGGAGATCCTTGGATTCTTCCCACACTGAGTATTTAGAGTGAGCCTGTCGAGACCAACATGTCGCTTCCTGCAACCATGATAGCTTATCAAGCCAATCTTATGAATGTTGCAGAGCCTTGTTCTTCCTCTTCGTGGACGGAAGAGGAAGACCCCTATGTACTACTAGAATGGGCAGTACAGTCTCCTCATGCCCATGAATTCTTGGATACAATTTTCCCTTCAGATGAAGCAATCATCGAGGCTATGTCGGGCATTGAGCCGCCATGGGAGGAACTTCATCATAGATCATATTTCCTTCCACCACTTGAATGTTTGGAGCATGAGGATTATAGGGAGATTATTAGTCAGAGAATTGATAGTCCCATGATTCCATTAAGCTCTCCTGGTCAGATGGTTGATGGGAACATGGTGAACATATCTTCCACGATTTCTATCAACATCTCTCGAAATCCTGGCACCATTGAGAATGTCTATATTGGGGCGAATTGTTCCCATGCTGAGATTCTCGAATATACCGAGCTATTCAAGGAATTCCATGATATTTTTGCTTGGTCTTATGATGAGATGCTAGGTATTGACCCTTGGATTGTCGAACATGAGATTAAGACTTACCCCAATGCTAAGCCTATTCGACAACGCTTACGCGCCGTGAATCCTAGGAAAGCACCCGCCATTAAGGCAGAGATAGAGAAGTTGTTGAAAGCCGGTTTCCTCTATCCCGTTCCCTTGACGGAGTGGGTTTCAAACCCCATTTCGGTAGATAAGAAGCAGGGAGCGATCTGAATATGCACTGATTTCTACGATTTAAATCGTTCCTGTCCTAAGGATAACTTCCCCACACCTTTTATAGATCATATTTTGGATGAGTGTGCAGGTAGCGAGGTTTTCTCCTTTATGGACGGCTTTTCCGTGTATAATCAGATCCAGATTAAACCTGAGGACCAACACAAGACTGCATATATTTGTCATTGGGGAATGTTTTCATATCGGAAGATGCCTTTCGGCCTTAAAAATTCCAGAGCTACATTTCAGCGGGCAATGACCTTGATTTTCCACGATCTCAAGTCTATTATTGAAGTATTTTTGGATGACCTCGCTGATCATTCTCGAATGAGAATGCGTCATTCCTATCACTTGAGATTGGTCTTCGAAAGATGCCGCCACTATTTAGTTTGATTAAATCCTCATAAGTGCATCTTTTGCATGAAGTCAGGCCATTTATTAGGATTCATCGTTTCAAAGGAGGGCATAAGAGTTGATCCCTTAAAGGTTGAGGCAATACTTCAGTTGTCTCCCCTGAAGAATATTCGTCATCTTCAGTGTTTGCAAGGTACGGAAAACTTCTTACGGAGATTTGTGGTCAAATTTGCCAATTTGACTAGAGGCTTCATGCGTCTCTTAAAGAAGGATACTCCCTTTGAATGGGATGAGTGAGCCCTAGCATCGGCCCTGGTGATTAGTCCTCCGGATTATAGCCGCGATTTCCTATTATACGTGGCCACATATTTAGAGATGATTGGTATGGTATTGGTTCAGGAGGATGAGGAGCTCCAGGAGCATGTCATATATTATCTGAGCCAAAACCTTATTGACGCAGAGACTCGTTATTCTCATGTCGAGAAGCTTGCTTTAGCGACCGTACATGCGGTTCAGCGTTTGAGACATTATATTCTTCTTTGCCAGACCTCGGTTGTGGCCCATGTCAATCTATTTCAATTTGTCCTCACACGAAGGATGATTGGGGGAAAGTATAATAAATGGATTGTCATTCTGCAAGAGTTCGATCTCGAGTTTGTTTCGGCAAAATCGAAGAAGTCATTAATTTTTCCAGAGCTTATATCGGATTTCCCGAGTGAGGTCGAGGAATCGGTTTGTGAAGATACGTTTGTCGATGAACACATCTTCTTAATCTCAACATTTGACCCATGGTATGGAGATACCATAGTATGTCTGCAAACACAGAGGACCCCTACTCACCTCTCGTGAGATGAACGACAATGATTATTTCACGTCTCTAAGAACTACCTTATAGTGGACAATACTTTGTACCTCCGTGGGGTAGATTCCATTTTACGACGTTGTTTAACTCATGAGGAGGCTGAGGTTGTGCTGAATGATTGCCACGGAGGGGCATGTGGTGGTCATTTATCTGGGCTTTCTACAGCTCAAAATATTTTGAGAGCAGGTTATTTCTGGCCGTCGATATTTAAGGATTATGTAGATGCGGTCAAGAGGTGCCACCCTTGCCAGGTGTTCACATGGAATATGCGCTCAAAGCTTGCCCCGTTACATCCCATTATCACCGCCGGTCCCTTCACCAAGTGGGAGCTTGATTTTATGGATTGCAACCTAGCTTCGGCTGGGGGGCACCATCATATTATAGTGGTTGTGTATTATTTCACGAAATGGGTTGAGGCAATGCCTACAGTAAAATATGACGGTGAGACAGCCGCTCACTTCATATTCAACCAAATCATCACTCAATTCGGGATTCTGAAAGAGCTTGTCACTGACCATGGCTCGCACTTTCAGAACCATATGATGGAAGAGTTGGCATCCAAGTTAGGATATAAGCAAGAGCACTCATCTTCTTACTACCCCCAAGCGAATGGACAGGTTGAAGCAGTGAATAAATCACTTAAGTCCATTCTCCAATGAACCATCGTACAGAGCAAGATGAATTGACATATTATGTTATACCCTTCTTTGTGGGCATATTGAACCGAGGTTAAGACTTCCACTGATTTTTCTCCATATCAGCTTGTGCATGGAGTGGAGTTGATATTGCTGGTTGAATATGAGATTCCTTCATTGAAGCTAGCTGTGGAAATCTTACTAGACACTTCACCTTTGGAGGAGCATTTGGTTCACCTCAAGCAACTTGATGAGCAGCATCGAGGTGCCTTGGTGTCTCTAGAGTTTAATAAGCGTTGCGTTAAGGTCCAATATGACAAGTCTATTCGTCCAAGAGTGTTTAGTGAAGGAGACTTGGTCCTTTTGTGGGATCAATCGAAAGAACCCTTAGGGGCAGGGAAATTTAATCCTATGTGGCGTGGTCCTTACGTCGTCAAGTGTGTCTTAGAAAAGGGTGCCTATGAGTTAGTCGATTACGAAGGGACAGCTTTGGCATAGCCTAGAAATGGGCTCTATCTCAAAAAATACTATGCATGATCTTTAGCTAAGGCTGCTTGTTGTATATTATTGTACAGCTTTGCATAGTTAGGTCTTTTTCTTATCGTGATCGGGTTTGTGATTAGTTTCCATTTCTTTTGGCAGATGTCAATGGAATCTTCCACATACATGGGATTTGCAGATGGTGCAAGCCGTCACACTCAGCACTCAGCCTCTGCTGCTTGGGTGATTTATACTCCTATGGGTCAGGTACTGTCTTCAGGAGGTGTATGTCTATAGCCATCTTCCAACAATGTTGCTGGATATAGTACCATTATCGAGCTTCTACGGGATTCCATTTCACATGGCGTTATCTCTCTTGAGGTACATCTTGATTCAGAGTTAGTAGTGTCACAGCTCAATGGTTTGTACCATGTTAGAGATATGACATTATTGAGAAGATTCTTACGTGTGAGATTGTTAGAACAACAATTTGACAGTATTACATATATACACATTCCAAGAAATGATAATCAAGTTGCTGACTCATATGCTAACTACGTGTTAGATTGGAATTTGTTTCATTAATAATAAATTAATCACAAAAACTTTTACACATGTAAATAAATAAACCGATCACCATAAAACCTTTTATATATATCAAAAATGTGGTAATACATAGTGTCATATACAAAAGTGGAGCTTTTAAATCTTCCATCATATAATACACGGTCATACAAAACATATTCACTCCCAAGTGTCTAATCCTATGGAGGGGGAGGGTTGTGATCATGATAAGTCACTACAGCCCTAGCTAGCCGCCCGAATAAATGCACCCATGCCCGTGGCACGCCCACCACCTGTCGATGCATCGCCTTAGGCAAGTCCTTGACTTGCGCCATAGGAAATCTATGATTCAGTCACACGAAGTTGGTACGAATTCCCTAGAGCATTCGCTCCGCATCTGTACCTACAATGTCATCCCCTCTTCCCCTCCATCTATGACATCGAAATCCCTCTGGTCACCATGGTCCTACGTCTACACATGAATGGTAAATGTCACTATGTGTTGTCACGCAAAAACATGTCTTTTTGATTCCACATAATCAAGAAAATACAAAAAAAATTAAATAACTCAAAAAAATTAAAAAAGAGTGAGAGTCAAGATTCAGTACCTATCTCTCCGTATGCCGATCCTGGTGGCAATGGCATGTCCGGATCTCCCCGGAAATCTATCCCTCCATAGGGGTAGTCATCTATGGCAACAATCTGTCGTCGCCACCATGGAAAGAAGTCAACTGGATATGGTTTGGACACCCTACCACCCCCCAGTCTGCGCATAGCATCTGCCCAACGTCATTAGGCCAGATCTTGAACCCCATGGAGAGGAACGTCCACTCTAGGGATCAATATTGGAACACGCTCGAAGAAAAACGTGCTCAATATGCTGCTGAACCCGAATTTCTGTATCCTGCATGCCTTACACTCACTGAGCTGGTGTTTCATGTTGCTCAGTAGTGTAGTACTCCAGTTGTATATGGTCGGTCTCATACACTCCACCACATAGAACATCAGTGACCGCGAGGCCTGATGGAGTGAGGCTAAGCCTGCTATCCTACCCAGCGTTAGTAGTATGGCCTCTAGGCCCAGAACCTGTATAGCATTGGTAGGGACTTGACTTCCCACCTTCTCAGTATCTGGGTAGCAGTACACAGCTACGTACTCATCGATAGTAACCCCACCGCTTGGCCCACCTCGGGAACGAAGGTTCACCACCTCCCCTCGTCTAGATAGACATGTGATAAAGTATATGTCTTCCACCTCTATAGTGAGAGACATCCCATCTATCCTAAAGGAATATGAGTCTGGATCCCAATAGTTTACCAGCATCTCTAGCAGTCTTGGTTTGGCCCTCAAACCACCAAGGCACCAAAACTTGTAGAGTCCACATCTTTTAAGAGCTTGTTGAGCCATCACGTCAGCCCTTACAGCTTCCTCTACTTCACCATGCTCGCGCTCTCTCCATTCTAGCACCATCCTGCAAGAGAAATTGGCATTTTTTCCCATTATATTCTTATAAATTTACTTGCGCTGCGTCATACGCGACTGTTTTGCAAACAACCGCGTATGTACACGGGTTCTAGCCTCTTTTCCGCATATATCTATCCCTATACACGGGAAAAGATTCGATATCCGTGTGGGCCACAACGCTCATGTAGATATGGCCTAAACTACCTCATTTTACCATGAAAATCAACAAAAATTATATTGAAATGCATGAGGAGAGCATGAGTAACTACCTGGAAGAAACGGTTGTGAATTTCGTCGGCTAAATCTCCTGGAATTTGCAGTTGAATATCAGAGCTCCAATGGGTAAAAGTTTCAAATGATTTATATTTTTTACTATTTATAGAAAAAATTTCAAATATTTGAAAATTTTTACCCCCTTTCCTATAGTTTTGACAGTTTCTAACCATTTTGGACCGTTTCTGACATAATTTGTGATGTAGAAGACCATTTTCAGTGCCATTTTAGCCATTGGATTGACCCATTTGTACCGATCTCAGGTATAACATCTATACTAGCATATAGGTTAGGTTCACCACCATTTGCATTTTGCATGACCTTATGACCATGTCACCATGACCGTAGGTACGAACCCACTCTATTATGTCACGAAACATTCTTGCTGCTTTAGAAGTGGCATGATGTGAGTGGTAGAGCTTCACCTTACATGGGTACCCTAATTAGCGCCTTATTTGCATTTGGTGCCCATGCCGACATTTTCTCCTTTAGGGTGTGGGAGTCCGTTGTATAGTACTCCCATGACATTTCGCAAGAGCCTCATAGTCCTCTTGATCTTATGCTGGCCTGTTCCCTCTGGACTCTCCTTATCTCAAGTTGTGAATGCATTATCATGAGCTTTTCCTGCCTTATTGAGCTTTATGCCGGCTCCCCTGACATTGTGTTTCAGCCATATAGCCCAAGCTTGTCTCATGTCTAGCCATGCAGAGCCATTTTTTTATATCCTTCGCAGCTTGATTTCCCTTTTTACCGAGAGGGGATTTTCCCTCGAGTGTCGATATCCTACACATGTATCCTTGCATTGAGCATAGGTATGTTCCACTGCTTGGAACTAGTTTGTTTTCCCTTATGACACTCGTCTCCTCCTAGTTTGTAACTATACAGCTAGTTTATTCTTTTTTCAAGCTTTTCAAATAACTGAAAAAGTCCAAAAAAATCAAAAAACCAAAATGCCGGACAAGGAAAGATGTTATCTTTGGTAGATGTCGAGTCGTGTCCCTTCGAACAGAGCACTGTATATCACATCCATTGGTTGGGTTATAGTTTGACTTAGGAGTTGTACTCATTTATTCGAGTTTATCTCCACCAACTGGTTAAGCTTCCAGTCTCTATGGAGCCTCTGTTGATGCCTCCTATGTCACAGAGATGTCCCAGTTTGTATATCAAGTCTATGCTGCCTTCATTCAGTCACCATACACCGTTATGCTCTTGTTCGAAGGAAGTTGAAACCTGTGTCGACCATTGCTCAGTTATCTTGACTTTGCATGTCGGCCATTCCCGGTACAGTTACTGGTTTGTGCACTTTATGATTGAGTCCTTCCACATTAGACAGCTTTGCTGAGTACCTCATGTTGGATGATGGGGGATGCCTTAATTCCCTCCATCCAGTGGATTTCATCCCATCGACTTCGGATCATTTATTCTGGGATTGGAATCTAGAGTCCTTTTGAGTGCCTTGAGACTTGCAGTCATCAGTGGCAAGTTCTCTCGCCATCGACAGTTTCTTGGGAATACATCAATGTCCCCTGATTGATGGATTCTCTCAAGTGTTTGACCTCAACACATCTATTCACACTTGTTAGTTTGCACTCTAGTACCTTGATTCCCATTATCATTATCGGTGGGTAATCTCGCGTCTGTTAACGCTATACATCAATGACTGGTAATCAGATGATGGACTACTATGTTCGACCTCGACACCTCTATTCGCATAGTAGGACATGTACTCGTAGCGATTTGTGTAGAATAACTTCCAGACTAGTGGCATCTCTTATATGCTACCTCCTTGATCGTGACAGTGTTCATGAGATTTCAACTCTCATGACTTGATTCCAGTGTATGTCAGACATTTCCAGCCACTATGGATATCTTGATCTATTGTATATCTTCAGTCATTTTGGAGATCATGGTCCTTTGTATATCTTCATCATGGAGATTATGATCTATGTATATTGTACGTGGCAAAGGCCACATATGTCATATCATGTATTATGCCTATTCATTCCCATTGTACTCTTATGTATCCGGGACTGCTATATGTACTTGCAGTTATATGCAGAGTTGTATTATTGTACTATGCTGATTGGGTGGTTGGTCTTCCATTTGGAATCCATCATCACTCCACTCCTGGGATGGACTTATAATTTATTTCAGCCATCTAATGACCCCTTTCACCTCACACATTAGGGGGCATCTATTATAGCGGATTTCACCACTCTAGGTGAATCACACTTTGTATGGCCTTCCCCTGTCCCGCTGTAGACTCTTTAGACCCCATGGGCCATATTTTATCCTTTGATGTTTCCTTGATCATCCCTAATACTATATAAAAAATGATATACAAGGATTTTTACCCGATAACCGCATATATACGCGGGTTTGACTCCTATAACCGCGTACATCGGGCTATGTACATAGTCCAAATCCTTTTGGAGTTTGCCTTGACATGGATCTGACTCATTTGACTCCTGGCCTTCCATATGCCTTGAGATCGCTCGGATTCGACCCTTCATTATCCCTTGTGAAGCTATATAAGGAACCCCTTGGTACATTGAAGGCATATAGAGCGATTGAAAGCAACGAAACTATAGTCCATTGTTGCCGGAATTTATGCTTGAGTCTGCATCCCTTTGTCCCTTTGGAGCACTTTTGTGTTCTTCCCAAGATTTCCTTTTGCTAGTGATCTTGCTATCATGAGATGGAGGATTGAGGTGGTGGAGGCCCAAGTGGGGGATTCAGTTTCTCCGGTTTGTAGACGTGCCGTCAGAGGTTGTATCTATCTTGTAATCTCTAATTTATATTAATAAGAACTATCTTTTCCTGTCTAATGATGTGTATTTGATTGAATATTGTATCCATTGGAATATGTCAAATGCTCTTACATTATTGATTATATATGCTAGAATAGATGTAACACCATGACATATAGTATGCTTGTATTGTTTACTTGTTGTTGAGGAAGTATTATATAAATTCAAGCTGAAGATTGGAAAGTTCAACGGGGATCTACTTCAACCGTCTGGAATAAGGTAAGAGGTCTGATCCTTTAGTGTTAGACATTTTATTTCTATTGCATATTGGGAAAGATTGATTTCTGGAGTCAAAGCTGTCTGTTTTGGTACCCCAAGCCATAGGAATTTCTCTCCGTAACAGTTATCCCAGCAACAACAATATCTCTCTCCTCTTCAACAATGCAGCTTCAAATTTTACAGCTCTAGGAGGAAAGCGCAGCCATTCCAAGTGAATGCAATGCAAGTTTATAGCATACACAGGCTTCTTCAATACACAAAATATATCAGTCACGAGCTTCAAATACACAGCAGCATTCTTTTTATATGATATATACTCTACAGAATATGTTATCCGTGGAGGCACTAGAAGCTAATATATTAGTGTGCAAAGGATATAAGTGCACAAATTATAGTCTGTGCAAAAATAAAACACCAAACTATATACTCTGCAAAATCAAGTGATTAGTAGTAGCAGGATGACTTCAACCTTCATGTGAATGAAGACATGTATGTCTTCATCCTTCTATCCTCGTTCTTCAATAGACTTGCAACAACAAAATGACAAAATGCCTTCAATTCTTAACAAAGAGGTCACGTCTCTTCAGAAAATCGTAGCCACAAATGGCTAGACTCAACATGGCTTCACACATCAATTGATTTTGAAATTTGAATACAAAACTCTCATAAATACATCACCTCCATCATAATATTGTCTCAACTCTCACAAACTCGAACCAAGAGAGGTCACTTGCATGAGAAATTTTTGCAGACTATTTCACTCTTCAATGCAAAAGATTAGGGAAAAAATTAGGGTTTATGTAGTCCAACGATTACAAGTATTGATAAATGACATGAATCTTGAACTCGTAGTAGCAAAATAGCAAGACAACTTCAATCTTCAACAAATTCTTATCTTGGGTACTGAGATCACTTCTTGGTAGGATGCTGCACTTCACACAAAGGGCGTTCACCAGTCGAAAATACTTACAGTCTTCACGTTCGCAACACAATCAAGCACCAGTGTTTACGTGCTCCAAATTTATGCACTATTAGATGACCCAAACCACGATGGTCTATAAGCAGTGATAGACTTTTGAGAGAAATTCAACATAGATATGGTAATGAGCATAACCATTTCAATGCAGACATTGTAACCAACACCATAGTCTACATACAACACATTAGCAGTCCATCTCTATGGTGGTCTCTTCACGATCTAGGGAAGAAGTACTGATTCACCAATGCATACACTAAGGTCTTAACAAGAGTGCGAAAAATATGGTTTGCATGTCTCATGAGTGAGGAGGGAACAATATGCAAAGAAACGTCCATGAAATGATGAGACTAGGCATACTTAACTGAACTGAGAGAATGAAGGAAAAATTCCAGTGCGAGGGCTAAGTAGCAACTGTAACGCATACAATGAATGTATGCAGGATGGCGGGAGAAACGCTCAGATGGTAGGCAGGTGACTGGTAGGTAGGTGTGCAGTAGAATGATAATGATTCTGAGTGTGTACAGAATGTCTAGAAGGTTCGACCCTGAGCAGAAAGCAGGCACATTAATGGGCCAGCAATATGGCAATGCACTAGCGAGCATACAGGCTTCCAGGACTGAAACTTAATAGCAGGAGTTATGGCAGGTGGTGCTCTGATACCATTGTTGGATAATAACTCCCGAATTCATCTATTCCATTGCAAAATCATTTATTTATACATTACATATGCTGGTTGAGTTTCATCTTCCGACCAGCCTTTTCAGCTTCCTACATAACTATTCATTTTCCTTTATTTATTTACAAGATATAATCCCGACGGATTATATTCCAACAATCCTCAAGATCAGTTTAAAGTAGTTTCTATTATTATGAATAGATCAATGCATAACAAGTAAGTAAAACAGAACTATCAATATACTATTATATTCTAAAACGATACACATGAAAAAGAAATTGTTCAGGCTATCCCTACAAAATCACATCTATAAAATCACAGATTTATTATTGCAGCAAATGTATCAACATGAAACAACATTATAAACAAAAAGTGTGTCAAAAGTTTGTATTATAATATGAACAAATAGACTTACTAACCTAAACAAATGAAAACACAGAGTGGTTGAAGGTTCCCCCCTTCAAACATTGTCAAACCAGATCTTAAAATCTTAAAACAAGTGCCTAAGTAGATGAACAGTTTGAACCAAATATCACAGTATCTCCATATGTCCTCTATTCAGTCTGATAGCAGGTATTTATTTTTAAATTTTTATCATTTAAGCAATATGATCTAGGATCTTATCTGAGAGAATAACATGCACAACAATGATCACAAGAGACAAGAGACACAAAGAGTTTTCCTCGGGGAAACCATAAAGGAGAAAACCCCTCAACTTCCTCAAAGATAGAGTGAGAACCAATAGAAAAAGTAAAACCCAAAGACACAAAGATGATCTCCAATTGCTATTCTCTCTCTCACTTGAGCAAGCTCCTCTTGTCTTAATCATGTGTTATAGTTAAGTGAGTGTGTGTGTATCAACTAGAGAGACTCACTATCTATGTATACAAGTTTTCCACTTGACAATTACCTACTAGGGCCGACCTCACTAGGAGAGTCTAATAACGCTAGCACCCCTCAACTTTGGGGACTATTTCCCCTACTTACAACAGAGGGTTAACCTCTATGACTTTACATGACTTTATTATATTAATGATTCTCCTAATAGGAACACTAGGGTATAATGAAATATAATATAATATATACAAGTGAATACATTTCCAAATTACAAATACATCAATACTCCCTCTTAACTTGGAATGTATTCTATTGACATAGTTCATCAGCACAAGTATTCATCTCTGGATCATCATCAAAACTAGATCATCATCAAGCTAGATCATCATTAGGCTAGATCATCATCATCATCACTACTATCTCTATCTCAAGTAAATGGTGCTATCTCTCAATTCTATTTGTCATACGAAGTTCTACAGCGCCAACCCCTTTTCATGATGGTTGTATGCCTAGCCTCCATGTAGGTATTCCTATTCTACAGCACTTATATCTAACCATGGGAGCAACACATCCTGCAACCATGTCAGAAAGGCCCTACTTGTACATCTAACCATGGGAGGAACACAGCCCAAAAACATGTTAGAAAGGCTATGCACTTACATCTAACCATGGGAGGAACAAATCCCACAACCATGTCAGAAATGCTTTGCACTTACATATGAACATGGGAGGAACACATCCTGCAACCATGTCATAAGGGATCTGCACGTACATCTGACCATGGGGGAAACACATCCCATTACCATGTCATAAAGGATCTGCTCTTACATCTTACCATGGGAGGAAAACAACCTACAACCATGTCAGAAAGGTTCTGCACTTACATATGACCATGGGAGGAACACATCCCACAACCATGTCAAAAGGACTCTGCACTTACATCTGACCATGGGGGGAATGCATCCCATAACCATGTCAGAAGGGCTCAGCACTTACATCTGACCATGGGGGGAACACATCCCACAACCATGTCAAAAGGGATCTACACTTACATCTGACCATGGGGGGAGCACATCCAGCAACCATGTCGGAAAGGATCTGCACTTACATTTGACCATGGGAGGAACACATCTCACAACTATGTCAGAAGAGCTCTGCACTTACATATGACTATGGGGGGAACACATCTCACAACCATTTCAGAAGGGATCTGCACGTACATTTGACCTTGGGGGGAACACATCCTACAACCATGCTAGAAGGGCTCTGTACTTACATCTGACCATGGGTGGAACACATCCCACAACCATTTCAAAAGGGCACACAAACTCATCACTTCCCCTTGGAAGGTACCTTGATTTGGAGAACACCAAGCTTCTCCCTGAAGTACTCAAACTTCACTCTGGCTAATGGCTTGGTCAACACATCAGCTATCTGCTTGTCCATTGCAACATACTGGACCTTCACTTCTCCTATCTACACCATATCCCTGATATAGTGATATTTAATCTTGATATGATTTGACTTGTCATGGAACACCAAGTTCTCCGACAACTTCACACAACTCTGGTTGTTGCAATATATACAAGTAGCATCCAACTGGAGATTTAATAAATCAGATAGTAGCTTCCTCGGCCACACTACCTCACAACTAGCCAAATAAGCTATGACATACTCTACTTCATCTGTACTCAATTCCATGTAGGAATGCTTCCTACTAAACCAAGAGATCACACCCAATCCCATACTAAAGTAGCACCCCAAAGTTCTCTTCCTATCAATAGAAATGCCTTCCCAATCCAAATCCACATAACCTTCTAGGTTAATCTTTCAATTCATGTCATACTTGAGCCCATAATCAACTGTACCCTTTAGGTACCTCAGAATATGATTTGTAGCAATCAGGTGAACATGTCTCGGATCCGTCAGGAACTGGCTCATTGTGTTCATAGCAAAGAAAATCTTTGTTATTGTATTTTTCAGGTACATCAAGGACCCAATCATCTTACGATACATCGTAGCATCAAAAAACTTTGATGAAGCATCACTCAATAGCATCAAGTTCTATTCCGTATGCATGGTCATGTCCTTGTAGTCCATCATCCCAAACCTCTTCAGGATCTCTACTACATACTTCCCTTGTCCTAGGGAGATTCCATCTACATTCTTCCACACCTCCATGATTAGAAAGTAGTGCATCATACCCAAGTCATTCATCTTGAACTCGCCAACAAGCTTCCTCTTCGTGTCAGCAATCAACCTGTCCTCACCTCTTATAAACAGGTCATCTACATATAGTAGGAGTATCACAGGGTTCCCTTACTCAACCTTATAGTAAAGGTTGGAATCTTCTTTACTCTTGGTAAATCCGAAGCCAGTCAGGAAGTTGTCGATTCTACCATACCATGTCCTAGGTTCTTGTTTCACCATATAGGGACTTCTTCAATTTGCACACATGAGTCTCCATGTCATGTGTCTCAAAACTAAGTGGCTTCTCCATGTACACTTCCTCTTCTACTACACCATTCAAGAAAGAAGTCTTAACATCCATCTGGTGTATCTTCCATTTCATTACTGTAGCTAGAGAAAGTACTAATATGGTAGAAGTGTATCTGGCCATAGGTGCAAAAGTCTCCTCATAATCTATCCTTTCTTTCTAAACAATGACAAAATCATCTAAGAATGGACGGAAAACATCATTCATTACCCGCATGAAGGTTGCAGGTGCGTTGCAAAGTCCAAAGGGCATCACCAACCACTCAAATAGACCTTGCTTGGTCTTGAAGGCCATCTTCCACACATCACTTTCTGCAATTCTGATATGGTGGTAGCCACTGCGCAAATCCAACTTGGTAAAGAACACAACATCTTTCAACTGGTCGAGCAAGTCATCGATGCGAGGAAGCGGGTATCGATTCTTGATCGTGATCTTTTTGAGAGTGCGATAGTCAACGCACATCCTCCATGTGCCATCTTTCTTCATCACCACAACAATCGGTGAACCACATGGAGAGGAGCTGGGTCTGATCACTCCTTGGTCCAACAAGTCTTGAACCTGCTTCTTAATCTCTGCCATTTCAACTGCGGACAACCTGTACATGCCCACATTAGGAAGAGGGGCTTCTTGCTGGAGATGAATCTCATGTTGAATCTCCATTTTGGGAGGTAAACCTGTAGGTTCCTGAAATATTTCATCATATTTAGCCACAATATCAATCATAGCCTTTTTATGAGAAGGATCACAACCTTTGAAAGCATCGGATGCTTCAGCATCTTTTGCTCTCAC
>LPNX011048698.1:184075-204340 GCA_001517045.1 Pseudotsuga menziesii
AAGGCCGTCTTCCACACATCACTTTCTGCAATTATGATATGGTGGTAGCCACTGCGCAAATCCAACTTGGTAAAGAACAAAACATCTTTCAACTGGTCGAGCAAGTCATCGATGCGAGGAAGCAGGTATCGATTCTTGATCGTGATCTTGTTGAGAGCCCGATAGTCAACGCACATCCTCCATGTGCCATATTTCTTCATCACCAAAACAATCGGTGAACCACATGGAGAGGATCTGGGTCTGATCACTCCTTGGTCCAACAAGTCTTGAACCTGCTTCTTAATCTCTGCCATTTCAACTGCGGACAACCTGTACATGCCCACATTAGGAAGAGGGGCTTCTTGCTGGAGATGAATCTCATGTTGAATCTCCCTTTTGGGAGGCAAACCTGTAGGTTCCTGAAATATTTCATCATAGTTAGACACAATATCAATCATAGCCTTTTTATGTGAAGGATCACAACCTTTGAAAGCATCAGATGCTTCAGCATCTTTTGCTCTCACAACCATGAGCATGTATCTCTTATTAGTGTTGATGAGCCGCTTCATCTGTCCTGCACTAACAAGAGAGGTGTTAGCCTTCATACTGTGAGCTCTCACAATGTACTCCACCCCATCTTTGGTGAGATGGTACTTGTTCTCATGATGGAAGAATACTGCTTTTCGATCATACAAGTATGGGCTTCCCAATACAATACCATAGATGTCAAGAGGAGCAACATCTAAGTCCACCTCATCGATCAACTTTGAAGCAATAGCAAACCTTAACCTGCATTTCTTAGTCACTTGTAGCTTAGCATTATCACATACCCATCCAAGAGGATAAGGCTTGGGGTGAGGTTTAGTCTGTATGCCCAACTTCTTAACAACTGATTCTGAGATCAAATTTACTTGAGAACCTGGATCAAATAATGTTTCAATCTTTGTATGCTTAGACACAACTCTGATGTGAAACAACTCACTTCTTCTTTTATCATTTTCTTTAGAAACATGAGTAGAACTTGAACCAGTATGAGGAGTTTTGTTACCTTGCATTCCCACGGCTGTAATCCAGGTTTCATCACCTGAGTCAGAACCCAAATCTTGTTGCACTGTTGCAACAGTCTTTTTCTTCTTTTTTCCTCCAAAATGCTTTGGCCTTTGTTCAGGATGCAACTTCCAACAACTTTCTTCATCATACCCATCATTGCCGCAATGTTTGCAATGGAGCTTTCCTCCTTCCTTCTTGGCAGTAGCTGTCTTCTTGCTCTTGTCTTTTTTTCTTGAACGTGTGGTTGTTGTTGTGCTTGAAAGGCTCCTTCTGATGGTCTTCTTGCAGATGATCCCCCCTGCTCTCAAGATGAGTTGCTTGAACACTTGCTTCATCCACACTAGTAGGATTCAACAAGAGCAAAGTATGGCATAGATAATGATGAAGAGCACCAATGTACTTCAAAAGAGTGTCAAGAGAATCTAAAGAAATATTCAACTCTAGAGCTTTCTTTCTAAACTCTTCAGTAAAATTTTGAACACTCTGACTCTTGCCTTGTCTAAAACTTTTCCAATCCATCATAGCCTTTTGAACATAACCCAATGGATAAAATTGCTTACGTAAAGCAGAAATGAAAGCAGACCACGATGAGAGAAGATTACCCATTTGTTTGCTACCTTGCTGAAGCTTGCTTTCCCACCATACAAGTGCGGTGCCTGTCAGCCGAAGTGAAGCCAACTGAATCTTCACATCTTCTTCTTTGATCTGCTGGACTCGGCAATAGACCTCAATTTTCCTTATCCAATTGTTCAACTTCTCTGCATTCGCTTCCCCATTGAACATGGGCAAATCAAAATTCACATCGAGCTTCAACAAGGGCTTCTTTTGAGGCTCTTTGTGAGGAACCTTGGAATGCTGAGAATGAGATGAGGAAGAAGCACTTGAACTTGTGCTTGAAGCTAAAGGTGAAGAGGGAGGCTCAGGAGGCTCTTCGCCACCTCCTCCCTGGTTAACTGAAGCGTTGCCTTCATCCTTCACTTCTTTGTCTTCCTTCTTTACTTCACTGCCTTTTCTTTCTTTTGCCATGCATTCTTCATAGTCTGCAAACAACTTGTCTACCTTGTCGGCCATCATGTAGAAGACCTTGTGAAACTTTACCTCCATCTCGGTGCGGGCATCATTAGTTTCCGTCTTTTTCCTTCGGTGTGCACGTCCGATCTCGAAATTGTAAGGCTCTAATGTACCCTCACCAGCTTGCTGTTTAGCCCTCGTGAGCATCCACACTCACAATCCAATGTCAAATAGCCCTGCTCTGATACCACATGATCCGAAAACAAGATCTTTGCTACTCTACGACGTTAACATGAATTGCATAAAGAGAATGAACGAAGCTCACAAATCCATAAGCAGAGAACCAAACAGCATAGGCAACATGCACATAAAGACAATAAGTTGATAACGGAGTTCGTCTAGGATCGACTACGTCTTTGGGCCTGCTTCTCAATAGGAGGGCCAATCTATAATCTCAGCATAAGGCAAAACACATGGCAATGATACAATGATACCTTGGCGACAATGTTCAGGAAGAGAACCGTTGCCCAAAACACAACAAGACTGCTTCCAGCAACTCCGAATCGTGAAGATGGTGTAAAACGAGTATAAACACTCGTACCTTCCTCCTGCAGAGCTACGCAATCTCCCTTCTCTCCTTTAGCTACAAAGTCTCCACTCTAAAGCATGAGTGGCAAATGGCATATGAGGGGGTTTATATAGGCTTGAGTTAGCCCTCATCACATTCTCCTCATGATTCTTCAGTTACAACAAATTTGCCTAATTGGACATATGGTTGAAAACCTCCAAGTTGGTTAGACTCTTAAATTATGTAGTTCCCCTTTTAATATTCCAACCACATATTTGGTTATAGTTTAAAACTATACCAAGTATGGTTAAACTCATATATTATAATGTTTTAAAAAAAAACCACTTTTAAATGCCATCACCAACCTTTTAAAATAGCACATGTGGAAACAAAAAGGAACCATGACCAAAGTGTGCGAACCCACTTTAAAGCTTCAACACAAATTTTGTTATGCCATGCTGGCGCTCCAACCCTATGGCATGTAACCCATGGCACTCCAACCATATTAGGTGGCATGTAATATGTTTTAAAGTTTGTTATGTAATATGTGGTGGCGCACATATTTAGGTGGCATTTTATCCATTTGCAAAACCCCTTTTAACCTTAACCCAAGTTTGTTATGGTGGCACACCAACATGTATGAGGTGGCATGTAATCCATGTATGTGGTGGCGCTCCACAAACCCCAAAGTTTGTTAAAGGCACATGTGTTTAATTAGTGGTTGTGCCCCACGTGGTGGTTGTGCCAATGGGAGGAGGGGAGCGAATCTTGTGAACTACATATTTTTAAGAGTGGTGAATACTTTTGCATAAACATGCATCAACCAACCAAGAGTTGCCATGTGTCTCCACTTCATTGGTACATGTCAATGCTTTGTTAGGTGCCAACTTGATGCCACATCACCACTTATCATCCACATGGCATGCATTAACCAACCGGGAGTTGCCACTTGTCTCATCCTCATTGGTCCATGTCAATGCCTCGTCATCTTGTATGGATGCCATGTGTCACGCTGCCAGTGGTGCCACGTGGCACCCCCATTTTGCCTGTTTCATCAATACAACAAAACACGATAACTTTCTCATACGGAGTCCGTTTGAGGTGAAACAAACACCGTTGGAATCATCTCAACGAGCCCTTCAATCTGGGGCTATTGTTGCTGAGATTGAAGGACTTCAAAATTTTGCCTTCTTGGATCCTCCTGGATCAAATAGCCAAGGGAAAAAATACTCTAGGATGATTGGATTGTTAAATGAGTCTAGGAGACTGAGTCTTTTACAGACACTACCATGATAGAACATTTTATTATAACTCCCCCAAGGGGGTATGAACATGTGGTAGATAAAAAAAACACTTCCTAGAAACAAGTCTGAAGGTCTTCTGAAGTCCGAACAAATCATCTTTGTTTGGTTCACAAGGCTCACTTGATAACACCGACTAAGTACAACTTAGGCGGTAACATATGGCTTCAACTACAAGATGTGTGCTCGATCTGGTCATAGGGAAAGGAGAGGATACATGAACACCAGAATATCTAGTTTATATACCCTTTAAAAACATCTCAACTTGACAAGAAAACCTCAGTAGCATAAGCTTTATATAAAATCCAAATAAACCATTAAGATGATTTATTTAAACAAAATAAATGGAGCTAATTAATGAAAGAAAAGTTTTATTATAGCCAATTACAAAAATGAAAATGCAGAAAGTAAATGCTCTCTTTTAAGGATCTTATTCTCCTACTCTAAGCATGATATTAAAACGTTATGTGTAATTAAAAATCCAACTTAACCACCTAAGCATTTTATTAACATAAAAAAAATCTCCTTGTTTTTGGTTACCAGCCAAAGTAAGGATACTTTATTTAGAAAATACAAACTTGATTGATGATGAATGAGCAGGTTGGATGGGAAATCATAGGCATGAATAAAGTCATTAAAGTTCTTCCCAAACTGCTATGTGCTCATGCAAGATGCTTCTATCCATGAATGGATAGGATTGATATACCAATCGACAAGATGAGGCAAATTGAATACATCATCATACTGATCACCAGGGCATATCAAATTATAACTCATTGCATAAACCCCAAGATGCTCCAAATCATAAGGAACCTCTATATGTGAAGAAGATGACTGACACTGATATTCCACTGACTGCATCACATCTGAATTTTCACAACACTTCTTCTCAATTTTTTCATTATAGTTACCTTTGTGCAGCTCTGCATGATATGAATCTCAATGATCATGTGAAAATTCTTAATGCTCCTCTTCCATACTAATATTTTCCTAGGTATCTATATCCACACTCCCCTCTATGGCCGTATTGTAGATTGGACTTCCACAAATTTTTGAATAGACACTCCCCTTGCTGGACACATCATGGATGGGATTCTCAATAATATTTTCACAAGTTGGATTATCTATGAAATTCCAATAGTCATCACTCCCATTCATGTCTTATGCGGGGGACTCTTCATGCATGGCATCATGCTCCTTCCTATCCATGTCTTCCTTGTATTCATAAAAATCTTCTTCAGAATATTTGGCTTCAAAAATGTTACAAGGGAATAAACTTTCCAAACCTTCATCAACATGTGGAGAACAAGGTCTAGTGTCATCTCACACCATACTAATCTTATCATAAGTTTCTTTATAAGCCTATGTAATGGTTTCTTCTTGAGGTAAGTATGGAGAAAAAATGTGATCATTATCAATAAAATAATCATGAGAACACTCCAAATTTTCAATAGTTTCTATTATGATATCATGAAGAGGATATTCAATATTATCTTCAATCTAGGAAACTTTATGGACATATTCAATGGGATCACTTGCGATGTGTTGCTCAATGGGTTCCTCTAGTAATTTTTCCAAATATTTATCATTTTCTATTAAAGTGATATGAGGATGGTTTTCAACAATGTCTCCAAATAAGGGTTCTTTAAGAAACTCTTCAACGTGATTCTCATGGATGTCCCCATCTTCAGAATCTTGTTGTGTATTGAGAGATACCTCATATTATTTAATAATCCACTTAATTTATTCCTCTCTTAAATAAATTAGAATGACTTCCACACATTTTTCGTTGTCTATGACAATGCGAGGTAGTTCTTCGATGGGAGTATCATGGATCTCCTCTTCACTTAAATGTTCAAGAAGTGATTCCAAGTATTCAATACTTTGTATCATGGCAAAGGGTCCATCATATGTTTCCATGTGACACTCTGTCCCAGATAGGTAGAAGGTAAATATATTTTCAAGGAACTTTTTCAAACCATTCATACTACAACTACCATCATGCCACTTCTCTAAAAACATCCAAAGGAAGCTTGGAAATGAGGTTATACATTTAATAGGAAGGCCTTGATAGAACCAACAAAATGCCTCACCTTGAAAAGTACTAGCAAACATTTCCATCATATTGTCTTCATAAAACACATTGGAGTTAGCCATCAACTGAAGGAAATATTTGACAAGCAAGATGGCCGAATCACCATAATTTCCATGAAATAATGGAAGCCATTTTTATACATTCCCAACACCATGACCAAAGTTAGGAAAACCTGAGATGTTTGAGAAATCGATAGGATGAAAAAGTCCAGCTATATGGGCACCACACTGCTCCCTTAATTCATCCATACCAAAAATTAATAGTATGCATTTGATATAACCATTAAACCTTGCACTAAATAGGTGGAGATGTCAAGTGATGAGATTTAAAGGTTTTAATATGTCGCATGGGCTCATCTACACACAACAAAAATTCACAAGTTTATGAGATAATAGGGTTTTATCCCTTCAATGGAATCGCCATGTGAAAAACTAAGAATCTATAAATATTTCACAATTTATTTTTTTTGCTTTTCTTTGTAAAAGTTAAACCGAAAAAAGTCCGTGGAGTCACCATATTAAAATTAAATATCTACTCTAAGAATTCATCAAAAAAAGAAAAAATAGAAAGGAAGAAAACAAAAATCTTAGTCCTGGAATAAAAAAAATTATCCCCGGCAACGATGCCAAAAGATGTCGCCGCCTTTTGCACACCTGGGGGGGAATGTGGTAGAAATATTCAAAACACTTGGTGTGTCCTTGGGGGAAAGTCTTGAGTCAAGGCTGTCACCTTGTTCTTGACTCCTCCGTTTAGGAAAACTCCTAACAAAGGCAAGGGGGGTAGACCCTATGAGTTACTAAGGCTGGTTACTAGATGATGATGGTATTAAATGAGTAAGTTTTTTAGGAGTTTTGATTTAACAATTGTAAACAACAGATAACATGATGAGACAATAACAAATAAGAACGATATGACACCCAATCACATAAATATTGAAGGAAATAAATAGTTGATTAGTTCCTTTAAATGCAGTCGAAAATAATTAAGAGTGCTTGCAAGTGCTGGAGTGAATGTTGTGAAATTGTATCTTGGTATGTTTTAAATTAATGTGAAAAGATGAGTTAATTAAATTAGGTGGGGGGACTCCAGATATACCCGAGGGGTACTTGGAGTATGTCCAAAAGTAACAACCTCTATGGCTACCCGCAAGGAATGTGTGGGATGGATGGAGTCTCTTAGACTGTGTTCATAATACACCTGCTAGGATGTAACAGAGATCAGTGCCTCGAGGTCACTATCCATTAGTTCCCACTTCCTTTGGGTGTTTTTCCACCGTTTGCGATTTAATTGAGGCGTTGGATTTTCTTCGGTGATGTTTAATCAGGAAAGTGAATCCTAATTATTCTACTCACTCATGTTTCTTTTGATGGAGCTTGACTAATTGGATGAACTGCATCCAAGTGCAGAGCATACACACCGAAGTCTTGTAAATTTTAGTAAATTTTAAGAGCGTGTTCTTGTTTTAAAAAAAATACCCTCCGGGAATTTCTTTCGGTCCAAGTGGACCTCAAACATGAAATCAACGAGGGATTAATTTTACTGCTTTCTTGTGAAAAGTAACAATGAAAATAGAAGAAAAAAAACACACCATAGGTTTTCTAATTAATCCAACCACGATCCTCCTTCACCTTTCGATTCAATCGGGTATTCATGGTGTAAGTATTAGTATTAATTTGATTTTGAAATATGGAATAATGACAAATATGATCAAAGTATACAATCCTGCATGACAAGACTAAGATAGAGCAAAAATGGGAAAAAATGCAAAAAAGAGAAACGGAAGCAGATCCCCCCTGGGGGGATGGGGAAGGGGCTCGAAAGAGACTACTCGAAGTGATTCTTTATTAATAAAGGTTACAATATAAGAAAAATAATTTGAAATTTTTTCCTTGTTATCCGAGATCCAAAGGCTTACAACAAGCCTAAAGGAAGCATGGTGGTGGGGGAATCCTCAGGGAAGCTTCGGTTCGCCCACGAGTCGGAAAATGGGAAGAGTATCCTTCTCCTTTCTGTTAAACATGATAAAAAACAGAAATATATTAAAATAAAATGTTCCCAAAAACACTTTAAAAGTGCTTTGGGTCACCACACTAATTGCCGAAAAAAGATTAAGTTAAAAATTGTTAAAAAGGAACAATTTAGTTTTGCAAAAGGGAACCAAGGAAAGCAAGCTTTCGTTGGGATCTTGGATTTATTTTTGGGAAGCCAATATGATGTGCAATTTATTACAGAATTTAAATATTTAAATAAAAAAAATAAACTACCTTATGATCAAGCTTTAGATCTACGATTTAGCTACTTGCAAAAATGAATTTCTTCACCTAGATCTATCTTTAAAATATGATATTTTTTATGAAATTTAAGATATAAGAAACAAGACTCTTATAAAATAGATATAACAATGTATAAGTGATTTTTAGAAGTAGATATGATCATAAGAGGATGAACAAGTAAATCTAAGATTGATTTTAATAAAATGTAGGAAGAGAAGGGGGAAAGGCATGTTGCTGGAAAGATCTGCAATGGAAACTTGTTAGTGGAATGCAGAGGGGCAATGCCTTCACAAAAATGTCGGATGTACAGTAGTCAAAATAGATCCATATCTCGTCAAATCCTTGCCACATGAAATCTAAACACACAACCTTGCACAAAACCTTATGAGTTCTGGATAAATATATGAAAAAGAGATAAGAATTACATGCAAATAAGCTTATTAAACATGTATAATCCAGATCTTCAAACACATATGCTATGAGATACATAAAATCAAGTAATATTAGTTTCCCAACTACACTCCTATTGATTCAGTCGAATCATTCAAGCTAGACAAGGTTCAGATGCATAAATTGAGAGAAAAAATGGCATCAATAGCTGCAAGACAATGCTTATTCCACCCATATGAGAGAATTACACCATTTAGCCTCCAAATATTCTTTATTCCAACAATGAAAATATTACAACATTATTACAATAGAAATCCTATTCTATCCAACTCAAACTAACATCGAGAAGGGAAAGGCAGCTTCAATTTATGGCCACGCTGGCCAAGAGGGGTGCATGCCTGACTAAAGGAGAGACTACAGTTGATGGAGAGTTAAGATGAGCCTGATATGATGATGAAATAAGTCTAACTAGACTAGAGGGGGTGCAAATCCCTAGGAGATAGACAACTCCAACTGAAGGAGAGTCCATCAATGCCTGATCTGAAGCTGAAATGAGCTTCTACTGAGTCTGAATGTCAATTGGGGGGATGAATGAGCTGACACATCAACCTGCTAAGTGAATCATCAACCACAGATCACCCAGAAGAGCATGCACGTGTGGAGGAGAGAGAGAGGGTGCAATTCACCATAAAGGAGGCTCAAGTTCAACTCTGGATTTGCACTGATCACCTCCTGTAGTCAAGGATTTGTCAGATCTAGTCAATCTGGTGCCGATGAGACTGATTTAAATCAAATCGGTTGAGAATTCACTGATCTAGGATTTTGGATTTGCTCCATTATTCATTAATTTATTAATTAAAATAATTAATAATTGATTTTTTGGGGATTTCTGACCCGAGTGATGGAAAATCACTCAAAACTTGGAAATAGTGGGTCTATAGGTTTACATGGTGCTCTTAGCTTTAAAATGAGCACCCCCATGACTGAAACTGATTATTTGGCCCACTTTTATTACAAAACCAATTTTTCCAATTAGACTATTAAAAAATGGCCTAAGTTTTTGTGGAAAAATTAAAATTTAAAAAACTTAAAAAATTAAAAAAATTAAAAAAATAAAAAAAAAACTAGGGGGACTTAGACATGTTCATATGACTTGACAATGTTTCCTAGCATGCTTATACATTGACACATAGAATCTAATAACCTCAATAGGCCTAAATGCTAAGACGACCACCCCAACTTTGGAGGTATTGAGTGAGAAACTAAGAAATTATCAGTCGTTTATTCAACAACCAATAATAACCAAGGGAAAAAACACCCTGGGCTGATCGGATTGACAAATGAGGTCTAGGAGACCGATTCTTTTACAGACATTATCATGCTAGAACATTTATTACAACTCCCCCAAGGGGGTATCAACATGTGATATAGTAGAACAAAGTTTCCGAGAAGCAAGACTGAATGTCTTCTGAAGTCTAAACAAGTTATCCTTGTCCGATTCACCAGGCTCACTTGATAAAAAACCACTAAGTACAACTTAGATGGTAACAGGTTTGTCCAATTACAAATGAAGAATCCTCAACCAATATAATTAATGTATCGATGATCTTGTTATAATCCACTAATAGGATTAGTTAATAAAAGCATAATTTATTTCGAATCTATAACTAACTAATAACTTAAGCGAGAGTTTAGATGAACCTAAGTCTTTTCCATAAAGCTACCATCACAGCACATATCAAACAACACATATTACAACTTATACAAAGATATTGAAAACAAAAGAGATGCTTTATTTCCACGACCGTAAGACCATCTACAATGGAACCTGAGGGTTACACTATAATCCCCATAAGTAATCATACATAGTAATTTACAAAAATAACATTCTTTATAAACCAGCTGAGACAAGTTCCCAATTCTTAAAATATCTAAAGGGCATATCCTAATATATATTTATACATGCATGCAATGTGTTTATAATACCATTATTAATGGCTTCCACTGTAAATTAAAAACCAAAACTGTATTGAAATTACACAGGAATAAGACCTGTCAAGGGAACCTAAAAAAACATACTAGGGGTTAAACAAAAACAAAAATTAATTCATCTCATAATAGTTCCAAGTTATGACTTTAATCCAACACAACCCGAAAGGGGTTTCCAATACATTTAATGGCTAGCTTTTTTTTTTTTTTAATTCAAAACCACTTATCTTTTTCATTGTGACCCCATGAAACCTCACCTAACGAAACCTGTAACCAAGTGAGAGGGGATAACCTTGAGTTATTATAATAAAGAAAATTGTAAATGCAACCAAAGAACCAGTTAGAACAGCTTACATGGGCATTTGGAAAAGAGGTCCTGGGAGGAAGTGACCTTGTTGCTTCCTCTTCAACTCTGAAACCTGCAACAAAACCCTATTTAATCAGTACTTACTTTCTTCATTAAAGATTTCTAAACCAAAATAACTTGCAAAAGTTTGTTTTCCTTGGCATGTTGGTAATGAGAACCAGGGGTCTAGTCCTCCAAGCTCCCTTATCTCTATGTAGCTTGCAATCACAAAAGAAAAACCTCTAGTGACATTTTAACAAAATGGTTAAACAAATGGATACTATTACAACTTTGTAATCTTGCTCACGTGCTGAGACAAGCTAGCTGTGTGATGGAAAACTTGACAAGCTCGTAAAATCTCTTGTTTTGTGAAGAGTTAGATGAGGAAACCTTCGAAATAAAATACTTCACACAATGTCATCAACATAGTAAGAGTGCAGAAACACACACCATCAATGCAAGAAAAATGAGAGCAAATTTCATACATAGCCGAGTTTGACCGCAAACATCCTCCGACCACATAGCATACCCAAATAGAGGATAAGGACAAAGTAAAGACCTTCAAAACCCCTTTTCAAGCTCAATTAAGTCTCACCCTCCACGTGTAGAGAAGGTTTCACATCACTTAATGCCTCATGGGTCCTAGTTGCATTGCCAACTCAAGGCCATGACATGTTTAATGTTAGTCGGAGGACAACTTAAATATCATAACAAAAATCATTTATAACGAAATCATTGCAAATGAAAACCTTGGATCATGTATTAAAAAGCAATCATAGCCTATGCCTTGTATCTTCGTGTGTGTGTGTGTATATATATATATATGTTACACAACCTTATATTATGCCAAGTCAACCATTGCGTTGAAACTCCATAATATAAACGTTCACCCTTATGCTTTAAAATTTGATAATGTTTTTTGGGATCTAATGCCATCATGGGTCATGGCTAGACCCCTAATTTTCTAGTGTATGTCATAGAACATGTTTTGTACAAAATCCAAAACCTTAGAATTAGGTTAGGCTAAGGTATTGGGAGGGGTTTTATTTAGATTTAAAAATCAAACATTAAAACTGTAATCACACTAAAACATGGTTGCTTGCATACCAACCTTAAACCATGACTATATCAGTTAGATAATAACCACTCACACGTATAAAAGAACTAAAGAGGCACAATACAGAAAACACTTGTAAATTAAACGTACATAATTTACAATATATTTTAAACCCTTTTGTAAGCAACATGACAATAGATTTTAGAACCAACAGTAAATTAAACACATAATTTTGCTAAAGTAAATGTAAAAATAACACATAATTTTTTTATGTACGGTTTTTAGGTGTGTTACAATGGTAAACGTACATAACAAAATAAGAAGATCAAGAAGAAAAAAAAGGCCCGTGAAATCATCCAATAAATTAAAAAAAAGGAAGAAATGGTGAATCAAAGGCATGCTTCAATTCCAATCACAACAGATGACATAATCCTTTTACCAATTTACAACAAGATAAGGATAAACATTCAATAGAAGAGCCCTCATTTCATTGATAATTTTGGGGGCTATATATAGTCCATGGGCTATATTAAGGGGGTTACTAAAATTTAGTGGAATATTTTCTTATATGGAGAGGTTTTTTTCAGCTAAATTATATTCTGCCAATATTTATTAAAAAAAATAATACTAAATGAATAGCCTCCCGTATATTAATGAGGAAATGAAAAAAAAAAAATGTCTCCCCAACAAAATCTCCCTCCAATCTATCTTTCACCTCCAATTTCTAGAGAAAATCTAGTAAAGTCACTCTTTCTCCCCCAAGTTTCAATAATGGAGGCTCCTAGGGTTATTTCTCCCTCAATTTTCCTTGTAATTTAGGCATATAGTTTCATTTTCCTGTATTTTAAGTCAATTTCATGTGATACCTGCTTTCAACCCTTGGTTTCTAGTATTGGAGGGAAAATAACAGGCTATTTTTTCTATATAAAAGGCTACAATGATTCATAGTTCACCCACATCGGGTTGTGCTTATAGGGTGAAGGTTCTAGTTGACGTGATTCCATTTTTCATTCTTAGTTTTCTCTACATTTTAATATTTGCATAACATCTCCATTTCTGAAAGATCAAGTCTTGAAGGGGAATGCCACACATACAATTTATCAAAGAATACAAACTCATATCACGCTTTTCATCCAGTAATTAACATGGTATTTTTTTTATCAAATTTTTTATCCGTTTTATCCACAGTTACAATAGATTATTATATTGCAAATTTACCTTTTATCATGCTCTTTATCAAGGATGTGTTTTGAGGCTTGTTAAATTGTAAAGCACTCTTGATTCTTAGAGATGATTTGGTGTTAGTGGGGTTTTATTCTATCCTAGGATTATTGGTTCTATGAAAGTGTTATAGAAGTCAAAATATATGATTTATTTTATGTCTTTTCATGTTTAAACTATCGACTCACATTTATATGTTGTTAATGGATGCTACTCTTGATGGAGAGACACCACACGGTCTTTATATATTCAAATTGAATTTAACCCAATTGTTTAAAATGTGCTTTTGTTAAGATCTTGCTATGAAATTATTATTGGATCTAAGGCATTAATGAGAGTGTATATGTTCATATTTTATGTCTATTATTGTTGATGTTTGGGACGTTTGTAATATAAATCAATGCACATTGATTATAATGATGGGCCTACAACGGTATGGTCATTATTTTGGTTGTCCTCTTGTAGGGTTGTACAAAGCATACTGGTAGATTCTTTTATTTGTATTAAGAACTTCACGATTGGTAGATTTTTTTATTCGTATTGAAAATTTTGCCAGTTTTATTTCTGACCTAAATTTGTTGGGTTCGATAGTTGTTTTAAGATATTTTTTTGTAAGGGTCATTAATAAGTAAACTATTTTGGTGATTTCTTTTGATGTGTAATTTCTATGGTAACTCAGAAATGGATCTACTTATGTATGATAAATATATGATTTATTTGGAACATGATACTTCATTTCCATCATGATTGTATATAATATGTATAGGGTCTATTTGATATCTAGTCTTTTGTATTCAACGATGGTGCTAAGAAAAATTTACCACATTTTGCATGCTTTCAAAAATTTCAAGGACATGGATACTAACACCTCCTCAGTTTATCTGAGAAAAAATAGTATTTAACCGAGTAGTTCTCATGATATGTGTGATGATGCATTAATTTTCTCTCTATTATTGTTAGTGTATGTTCTTATTTATAATAACCATTGTAAGTTTCTAACTAACTGTAAAATTTCTAAATTAAATGACATAATTCATATTTTGATTGTCAAGAAAAGAAAGGAAAAAGTGGCATTTGTATCTATAAACATATAAGGAAGTTATTTTTTCTTAAAGGGTATCTTAAAAATGAGAGATTGGGAAAATAAGTTAATTGGGAATTCATACACTATATTAAGGTTGTGGGTCTCGATAATACTCCGCGTTATAATAATGGTTTGTGGGTGCCATAATCTCTCCACATTATAAAGTGCTCGAATCTATTAGTTTGTTGATATGTCAAGATTTGGGTCCCCACATGTCTACTGGACCATTAAGGCATGAGATAAAAAGTGGAGTCCCCACTTTCCCTATATCTAGTTAGTGTAGTTGTGTTTCACCAACACTTCCAGTTGCGAGTGACCCAATATTGCTTATGAAATGTATAAATAAATTTCTCCTCTCCTCATACATGCATTTGTTCATTTGAAGGTCTAGGGGTTGATAGATTCAAGCTTTGGTATATGCTCCTCTATTTCACTACCTTAGTAATTTCCTGAATAAAATTTTTAATCTTCCTAGCAAAAGATTCACCAAGACATTACAAGATTTTATAGTTTGATGAAAGCTTTTCCACATTTTTACAATATTTTATGATTAAGTGAAATATTCACCAATATTTTATAATATCTTATAGTTTAGTGGAATATTTTCCAAGATTTTACAATATTCTATAATAGAATGAAAGAATAACTAAAATATTATATATAAATATCATATTATTGATCAAATAACCTTCAATTTTCCTATATATTAGGGAGATTTGCCCATTTATTATACATATAATTTTTTAGGGTGTTCTTAAAATGATCCTTGCTTCATTTTCAATGAAATGGATGAAGAATCCCCTCATGTGCTTAGTCAAGAAGTAAAGCATACATGTTCATTAGGAGATGTTGCAATTCCAACACCAAGTAAGTTCCAAAAAAATTTACCAGCATTTGAAAATCTTGTGGATGAGGAAACATGGGAACTTTTGCCTATAGTAGTTATGTGTCAGATCATGAAATATTATATTTAAAACATTAAGAACATTTTGGTGAATAATTTCTTGAGGTCCAACCTACTGTTGAACATGTAAATATTTTTGAAACCATTCATAAGGATGTCTAGCCACCTCCATCTAGCTAGCATCAAGGGGATATACAACCAGATGCTTCTGTTAAATCATCATAGCCTATTGGTTAAGTGTTTTGTGTTACTGATGCAACTCTATTACCTCAACTTATCCCAATGTGTTGAAGAAATCCAAAGCATATTCAAGTGGATGAAAGTGTCATTAGTTCCCTTAAAGGTGATTTATTTAAACATAATATTTCTTATTAGACTCGACAAATAATTAATCGTTACCTTTATTCAAAATGTGATGTGGACAAATGTAGGTTATTTTTATATCTTTGCTAAAATATAGGTTTTTTTATTGTTGTTAGAAACCAATTATAAGTTAAGGTAATAAATAATTAGGTCCTATGTACTCATATTGTTAAAATCCTAATAGATGCTTTAACGTAATTGATAAGATTTTTTTTCTAAAGATCTCAATGCAGATTATCGTCTATTGTCACAAGGAATTATAAACAGGAATAAAAGAAATATTCATTTGATGAATCCTACATCCAAACTTTTTAATATGAATGTGAATACACTTTGTAAGTATTGTATTAGAAGAGAACAATTTCACACAAATGACCATACGAATTTTTTGGGCTTTCATTGTTAGGTTTTTGTGTTTTGACATGAAACTAACTGATTTAGTTATGGGACTAGTGCAAATTTTGCATGATAACAGTAGGCATTCTTCAAACCAAAAGGATGCAGTAAAAATGAGAAGAGGATCTAAGGACCATGAACCACACATTAAACACATTCTTGAACAACCCAAATAAAACTATATGAGTGATTAAATAATGAACAAAATGAATTGAACCCGGGACAAAGACATTGAGATAAAGGAAATCCTTGGTATGTTCAAATAAATAAAATTCAGAACACTTGTTGTTGTACATATTTTCAGGGAAAATATATAGATAGCTAATTAATTTATCTCCGATTAAATTATCGAGCAAGGTTGGTAAACTTCGAGGTGCTACACTATATGTGCAAATTAAGATGATCTAATGAGAAATTCCTATGGTAATTTCAAAGAGATACAATACGATTATAATCTGATCTAGTTCACTGAGAATAAGTTTCTATCAATGCCTGAAGAGAATAATAAATAAATAAAATTAATTGTTCACCCATTCATTGAGTAAGAAGAGATATTAAAATCCAATTTATAAAAGCATTCATTCCCCAAAGCCAATTATATTATGTAGTCAAAAGTCAAATACAAGAAGTCCTATGTTTACAAACCAATTTCAAGAAGTCTTAAATAACTCTTTAAAGACAATCAACACTTTCCAATTTCCATAAATATCATATTCTAGATAACCGATATAATTCTAAACCTGTATTCTTAATGAAAAATATCTAAAACTATTTCAACATTTCAAATCAAATAGTCACAACTTATTCATGCTACAAATCAATTAAATTTGCAAAAGGATTCCAAATAATATAAAAACTATCATGCAACCTTCAATATCATAATGAGAAAATCACTTTAGATCTAATGACTATTGTAAAATAAATACCAATCTTAACCAAACCCCACTGTTTTCAAATTGAAATAAAATAAATTACCTGGGAAAACTTTCCAGATCTTTAGCTTTCTACTAGATTTAAAATGAACTATCTCTAATTGATAAAAATAGTGTATGAAAGATCTTATCCACTACGTGTCCAAAACACCTCGGAAAGATTTATTATCTTATCTAAAGATTCATGCAGTGAACATGGGATATGATATAACTTTTGCATATTTATCCATGTTTCAATAGACTATGAATGATCTAGGTTTTCAGCAAACTAAATAAAAACACTCCACACACTATTATGGTTAAACTTCTAAATTGCTTAGCTACATACTCTAACCAGCTATTCCAGAAACCTTAAATTACATTATCCAAAACATGATTTATTTAAAAGAAGAAAATAGGTTCATATAAGCAATGTTCCTAGGGTTGATCCTTTTATCCTACTTATAAGTTCTGGAATTAAAATCAAAAGACTAAGTCTATAAAATACTAGATTCTCAAGATTAGTTTAAAGTAGTTTCTATTATTATGAATAGATCAATGCATAACAAGTACGTAAAATAGAGCTATGAATATACTATTATACTCTAAAACCATACACAGGAAAAAGAAATTGTTCAGGCCATCCCTACACACTCACATCTATAAAATCACAGATTTATTGTTGCAGCAAATGTATCAACATGAACAACATTATAAACAAAAAGTGCGTCAAAAGTTTGTATTATAATATGAACAAATATACTTACTAAGAGAAAAAAATGAAAACACAGAGTGGTTGAAGGTGTTCCCATTCAAACATTGTCAAACCAGATCTTAAAATCTTAAAACAAGTGCCTAAGTAGATGAACAGTTTGAACCAAAGTTCACAGTATCTCCATATGTCCCCTATTGAGTCTGATAGCAGGTATTTATTGTTAGATAATTTATCATTTAAGCAATATGATGTAGGATCTTATCTAAGAGAATAACATGCACAACAATAATCACAAGAGACAAGAGACACAAAGAGTTTTCCTCGGGGAAACCATAAAGGAGAAAACCCCTAAACTTCCTCATAGATAGAATGAGAACCAATAGAAAAAGTAAAACCCAAAGACATAAAGATGATCTCATATAGCTATTCTCTCTCTCAGTTGTGCGAGCTCCTCTTCTCTTAATCATGCGTTATAGTTGAGTGAGTGTGTGTGTATCAACTAGAGAGACTCACTCTCTATGTATATAAGTTTTCCACTTGACAATTACCTACCAGGGCCGACCTCACTAGGAGATTCTAATAACCCTACCACCCCTCAACTTTGGGGACTATTTCCCCAACTTACAATAGAGGGTTAACCTCTATGACTTTACATGACTTTTTTATATTAATGATTCTCCCAATAGGAACATCAGGGTACAATTAAATACAATATAAGATATATAAGTGAATACATTCTGAAATTACAAATACATCAACACTCCCTCTTAATTAGAAAGGTATTATCTTGACACAGTTCATTAGCACAAGTCTTCATCTTTGGATCATCATCAAAACTAGATCATCATCAAGCTAGTCATCATTAGGATGGATCATCATCATCATCACTACTCTCGCTATCTCGAGTAAATGGTGCTATCTCTCAATTCTACTCGTCATAGGAAGTTCTACAGAGCCAACCCTTTTTCATGATGATTGTAGGCCTAGCCTCCATGTAGGTATCCATATTATACAACACCTATATTTAACCATGGGAGGAACACATCCCACAACCATGTCAGAAAGGCCCTACTCAGACATTTTACCATGGGAGGAACACAACCCACAACCATGTTAGAAAGGCTCTGCACTTACATATGACTATGGGAGGAACACATCCCACAACCATGTCAGAAAGGCCCTGCACTTACATATGAACATGGGAGGAACACATCCCACAACCATGTCATAAGGGCTCTACACTTACATTTGACCATGGGGGGAACACATCCCACAACCATTTCATAAAGGATCTGCTCTTACATCTAACCATGGGGGGAAAACATCCCACAACCATGTCAGAAAGTCTTTGCACTTACACATGACCATGGGAGGAACACATCCTGCAACCATGTCAGAAGGGCTCTGCACTTACATCTGACCATGGGGGGAACACATCCCGCAACCATGTCACATGTTGGGGCGCATACTCCATATGGGGTAACTCCGCGGTTAGTTAGGAAATTTGTAAGCAGAGCTATGGGTCAAAATAGTCTTAGGGGTGTCGGGGTAAGTCAAAACCCTCTCTCTTTTTGTAATAAGCCCATGGTTTAAATACAGGGTTTAGGGTTTTGTGGGTGCCCATGGTTTAAGACCAGGGTTTTGTAAAGCCACGCAGTATAAATAAGCGCTTATGTAAAATAGAAAGGTTAGGATTTTTGATGTAAGGAAAGATAAGACAAGTAAGATTGGTATTTGTAAGAAAAGGACAAGTCCCAGCTGTGTGCGTGGACGACCTCTCCAGCTGTGTGCGCAGAGGGTTTTTGTAAGGAAGAAAGAAAGATCTGCAGCTGTGTGCGCAGAAGCCTGCTGCTGTGTGCGCAGCTATTGAGAAAGAAAGAAAGATCTGCAGCTGGGTGCGCAGATAAACTGTGGTTTTGAGGAAAGAGGAATAAAACGCAGTTTGTGGACGTAGCCCCTACACTGGGGGTGAACCACGTTATATGTGGTGTTGTGGTTTTGTTGTGTTGTTTCCATTTCTGTTATTTTCATGCATCTAACTGATTATATCTGATAATATAAGATCTCTGCTAATACCAAGCTTCGCAGTGAATTCCCTGTAGTGGGTGATGCAAGTTTGGTTTGTTTATTATGCTCTGAAGTTATATGTGAATGAATGATAAGTAAACAGGAAGTTGAATAATAATTGTTTAGAAAGGCTAAGGTACAGTAATCCCCCTCTTTGCATGCAGAAACCTGATTCTGCGGCACCCCATTGCTGTTTCGGGTGAGACTACAACCTGCGCGCAGGTTGTTGCCGAAAGGGCCAACACAGTGGGTCTTTTGTTGGTGCGAAGTATAAAGCGTTAACCCGGGTCTGCCCAAGTGCCAACAAATTGGTTTCGTTGCCGGCTAAACTCAGTACCTGCTCACAAGGGGTTTACCTTGTACCACAGGGGGCTATGTTCTGGAGGCCCTCAGTGCAGGACATCAGTGATTGGTTCGTCGAGACCTGTTTGCAATTCGTGCAGCAAGAAAATACGAACCTGTGTCGAAGCGCACGTGACTTTTTACAACGGTATGTTTTTTGTGATACTTATGAAATTTTCTTTGGTCGTTTCCATATAGAATTG